>PVKU01005694.1:0-50000 GCA_004027475.1 Anoura caudifer | reverse complement strand
GTTTTGTAAATAATGAGCATTAGGGAAGAAATTCTAGGAGGAGTTGGAGGGATGTTTAGTGAAAAATGAACCTGCCACCTTGTAAATCCAGACCCATCTTCCCCAACTTTAATGAGAGTCAACATCCATTCTACTGGCTGCCTCATGCCAGTAGGTCAGCTGGAGGTGCAGACAGCCCATGGCCATGCTCTGTGTGGGGACAGACTGGGCCTTAGCAGAGCAACGTGCAAGGGCTCGGTCGCCACATCCAGATAGAGAGCTAAGTGCGAAGTCTGCACAACCTGCTTCCTTGGTGTCCTTATAACACCAGCATCTCTTTTGCACTTTTGGGGTCAGAGAACATTCACCTGAAGGATGTATTTTTATCCCCACAGCATTGCCAAGAGGGGCTGAGCACACAGCCATCATTTCTAGGTGAAAAGGAGCACACAGCCTGTGCTCCCTGAGGCCTGTTTTGTTTCATTCAGTTTTGTGTCATCCAATCTACATTTCATCCTATTTTTTATTAAGATGCAAAGTTTGGAAAGACCAGAGAGAGGAAAATACTAATTAAAAAGTGCAAGAGGAGTAGAATCGGTCCTGTTTCTTTTTTTAAAGTTGTGCATGCATTAAAGCGTAGAGGGTAAGAGAGCTTCCAGCAGCACCGGGTGGGTAGATGGAAGTAAGTTCACACCTGCCCACAGGCTTCACTCCTGCCTCGAAGTGGGAGACCCTCCAGCACAAGCTCTTTCTTAAGGAGCCCTCTGCTGAGCACACCACTACGAGCAACTTGAGCCCAAATGGCACACAGTGTTTTAGGAGGGGTCCAGGAAAGGATAGTTCTGCTCAGTCAGGCAAAGTGTTTACTAAGTATATGAATGAAGAATAAAGAAGAGGGTGTGGAATCCCACTGGGAGACAGGATGGCTACTCACACAAGGATCAGTGAGTGTGAACAAGAGGAGGAGAGTTGTGTTGAGGGGGGGAGATGGGAAAGAGCAAAATACAAAAGAGAAAATATAAGCAGTCCATTTTAAAGTGTAGGTATGTGACAGGAGAGAGGACACATACTCATCACACAATTAGTTAGTCTGCCAAGAAATGTAGGGAAAGCACAAGTCCCATCAGCAGCCACTGCAGCATGGACAAGTTCTGAGAAGCTCCACGGTTAAGTTAGGGGCAGATCTCAGACTGTATCAAGGCTCTCAGTCTAGTGATCACTACACGTTTACCAATTTTCTGTCGATTGGCCTATCACCAATCAATCAGCAGACATTGATCTATCATTTTAGCATGAGGACACTCATGTTGTAATTTTATCATGAGGTGTAGAATCCACAAAGTTAGAAAGTTAGAACTACTTTCTTTGTGAGTTGTGAGCTAGGTTAAAAAAAAGAACCTGATGGCACCCCTCCAGGACACAAGACCAAGTTAAATAAATAGGGCTGGTGCAAAAACAGATGGATATCAGCTAACAATGAAAGAAAGGCACTACCATTTGGAGCATCAAAGGACATCCTAAGGCAGGGGTCAGATGCTGGCTTTTTGGTCTGGATGCTGGTTGGTCAAACTCTGAGAAGGCATTGGAGTTGGGGCTTCATCCCTTCCTCTAAATAGTGAGTTGCCTTCACTTCTGAACAGTGACGGTCCACACTCGCTTCTCGATAGCAAGAGTTTGTGAGACTGTTGATGCCCAAAGATTCTTCATAGGTGTCATTACCCTGTCTCACACGCCTTAAGTTTTAAGTTTCTTGAAATTATATGTTGAAATGCCCCCTATATAAATCCACCAGGTA
Source organism: Anoura caudifer (assembly GCA_004027475.1). Lineage (NCBI taxonomy): Eukaryota > Metazoa > Chordata > Mammalia > Chiroptera > Phyllostomidae > Anoura > Anoura caudifer. The sequence goes on along the minus strand of PVKU01005694.1, from coordinate 48,226 downwards.
GTTAAAATTATGAATGGAAAAGTTGACTTGTTTGGGGAGGAGGACAGAGTTCTGAATTCATGAATTATTTCTTCTCTTGTAAATTGTATAAATTCAGCCCCTGGGACTAGGCCAAGGTCAATGTTCTGGGTTCTTTTCTTCATGTGGGTAAGATTTCAGGGACACCGATGGGCACAGAATGTGTACCGCACTGCTCCTCTTTAGTAAATATGCACTGAACTACTCATTAGAACCATTTCCCCAAGGGGAGGCTGGAATCCTGAGACCAGGGTCCCCCTCAACCTCTCTCCCCACTCCCTGTCCCCTACACCCCCTTCATCATCATCTTTGATTACAAAGCAAGCTCTGTTCATCAGAGATGCATGGTGAAAGAGGATGAGGAAGATGTGGCCCAAAGCAGCTAAAGGACTTGGACCCTCTGAATCACAAGGATCCCTCCATTCGTTCCTGTATATACTGAATCTCATATGCCCACCTTTAGTTTCTCCCATATAAGACAATAATAGAGGAAGAATGATCAAAATATACTCTGGGTGGGGGAAAGTATGATGTGTATCATTCTATCCTTTCTCCATGATTTCTGAGTCTTCATTACCACAGAGTTTATACAATGAAAAGGAAAACACCCACAATAACGCAGGACGTGATAAGCAGCCACACTGTGAATTTGTTTCTCTGCTCTGGTATGGATACTTAGAATATAAATAGAATAGGAAAGTCCATTAGAATAATTTACTATTCATCATGAATTATAAATGACATGATGTACTGTTCATACATGTAGAATTTAAACTTAAAATTTAGCTCTATAAATTGGTTATGGAATGATAACTGTGCTGCCGTTTTTTCCTGGGGCCGGCATTGGATTTTGCCTGGGCTTTAACCCCTTGTTTTGTACTTCTGAGCCTGGTGAGCGAGCCGCTCTGTCCCTATGGCCCCTAACAGCCGGGAGAATGCAGACACTCTTAGGTCTGGTGGTGGATGGCTCAGATGAGATCAGTCCATGTTTCCTCCCTGAATCCAAATTAGTCTCGCAGCTGGAGAGGCATCAGTGGCTGATAATGGCCTAACAACCTCCAGCACTAACAGATATGACCTGGGTGGCAGTGACAGGAATGCGAAATTCAGCGTCCTCTCAGCCTGGTGTGCTGGGCCGAGTGTGTGGATTCAGCCATGGGAGCAAGAGCCACCTTGAAAAAGAAAATGTCCTAAATTGAAAAGGCATATCAGTCTGTCCTAAATTGTAAGGCATATCAGTATGTGGCAGGCTGAAGCACCATCTTTGAAGCACCGTAGCTAATTCTCTTCCAGCATCTAAGGAAAAATGTATGTTTTTAGAGATGCTTAAATAATGGTGAGCTTTGCCATTTAGGCTACTCATTGAAGGAGGAATTGTCTCTCCGTGTGATTTTGTACCCAACTCCTTGTCTGTGCACACCAGTTACCTACATGAAGAGCCCATGAACCCCCAGAGCTCTGGGCCAATGCTCAGCCATCCTCTGTCAATCACTGAAGACAAGCAATGCCAGGTGCCATTTTCCTTGTGTGCTGTTTGTGGAAAGGTTTTTGTTTTTGTTTTTGTTTTTTAACCGAAAATTTACATGCTCATTGCTCGCTCAGATCTCGTTCAGCGAACATTTATTGGATGTCTACCAAGTTCACTGGGAAACTCCCATGAGGAGCTCCCATTGCCCAGGCAGGGAGTGACACAGGATGGTGCCATGTTACTAGAAATAGGCAGAGGGATGCACTGCAAGAATGTGGCTCCATGACACACAGCATTGCCCTGGCCTGGGAAGGTCGTCTGCTCTGCATTCAGATGAACTTCACTTTCCCATGAGAAAAAGGCTCTGGGTCTCTTCACCTCTGTAAGACAGCAACAGGCATGATTGCCTCACACACATAAAATAGCAGAATGTTCCAGTGGCATGTGGACCACCCAGTCCCTGAGATCGGAGCTGGGATTCTGGGAAAGCCTGCTATACGTCTCAGGCGCCTCCACAACCTCGTCTGTGCAGCATGAATGTGTGACCTGTCCAGAACAGGGCCTGCCCAGAACAGGGCCTGCCCAGTGATTTCTGATGTCTGACACCCAGGACATTTCACAGCATAGAATATCCATCATAAAAGGGACCTTCCATAGACTGAGAAGTCACATCTAATGCTTGACAATGGTGGTGTTATGGGAAACACAAAACAATCGGAGAACAAGTTCATTGTGTTTTGGGGTTTCTATTTTCAAAGGAAACTAATGTTTTCTACATGATGTAGGGATATTTACAGAGCAAACATTACAATTTTAATTTCATCATGAAAAACACATAATGAAAAATATACTCGTGAAATGTAATATACTTTATTCACAAAGAACAGATTACTGCAGTGTCTGCACTGTGCCAGCCCCTGGCCTGGGGAGCAGAGGTGCACAGATAGGAACAAGGCAGGGCCTGGGGCCACTTCCGTCTGATGTGGATGGGGCTTCGGTGGGTCGCCATGGCCACTGTTAAGTTATTAAACTGCCTCCACTGACACCAGCAGCCCACTTACAGGGGGAAGCTCAAATTTCTCAAATATCGAGGGACACTGAACAGAGATCTCTTTTCCCTGTTGGGATGTCGATTTCATAAACAGAAGGAAAGCCCCAGGTTTTGGTTAAGTTTTGGAGTGTGGGCAGGTGGTGGGCAGGCTGGAAAAACCACTTGATTCTTCTCTGCCACTCTGGTTCTGAGTGAGAACTGCCAAGAGAAGTAAATGGAGAAATTTCCATTAATTAAACACACTGTACTAATTATGTGCATACACATATACAAATGTATACACACACGGACACGCATGCACTCATATACATGTGCACACATACGCACACACTCATACCCACTCACATACATGCATGTACATGCATGTGTGCACATGCAGCTTATATACACATGCACTCACACACGCACATTCACACATGTGGAACACATGCAACCATACATGCTCATGCAAACATGCACACACAGGTTTGTCATGCACATTTGCACCCTCACATGTACATGGGCACACGTACGCACATACATGTGCATGCAGGTGCGTGTGCACACTTTTTATACGCTTACATCCAGGAGGAGAACATCTGTCAGTATACCAGGCTCCCTCTCTTATATCCCCAAGACGAAGGGACTACAAAATCCAATCAGAAAATATAGGTAAGGGTTTTATTTACATTTTTGACTTTTTAATAGGCAATGATTCTTGTCTGAGCTGATTCAACTGATTTTTCCCAAGATTTTTATTTTTTTAATTTTAATTGTTGTTCAAGTACTGTTTTCTGCTTTTTGTCCTCATCCCAGCCCATCCCCCCACCCCCCCACCTCCCTCCTGTTTCCACCCCTCTTGTTTTTGTCCATGTGTCCTTTATACTTGTTCCTGCAAACCCTTCCCCTTTTCCCCTGAAATTCTCTCCCCTCTCCGCTCTGGTCACTGTCAGCCTGTTCTCTGTTTCAGTGTCTTTGGTTATATTTTGCTTGTTTGTTTGTTTTGTTGATTAGGTTCCTGTTAAAGGTGAGATCATATGGTATTTGTCTTCCACCACCTGGTTTATTTCGCTTAGCATAATGCTTTCCAGTTCCATCCATGCTGTTGTGAAGCGTAGGAGTTCCTTCCTTCTTTCTGCTGCATAGAATTCCATTGTTCAAATGTATCATAGTTTTTTTGATCCATTCATTTACCGATGGGGACCTAGGTTGCTTCCAACACTTGGCTATTGTAAATTGTGCTGCTATGATTCAACTGATTTTAATTATCCCAACACTTATCCTTTTCCAGCTCTGTGTGGAAGGCTGGTGACACTCAGCAGGACCAAGTCTGCCCAGGACAAGACCTGGAAGCAGTGGTTGTGAATAAGGTCTGTGACCATGATGCACTGCATGAAGGCCCATGTAAGCCTTGTGGTCCCTAAGGGCCTGGTCCAATCAGGCCTGTTTCCGATGACTGAGAGAGTGCATCCATCCCATTTCCAAAATAAGAGTAATGATCCTGGCTCACAACCTAGAGAAATATCAGGGTGTGTTAGTTTCTGTGTGCTTGGATATCAACTGCCACTACACTGAGGAGCATTATCCAATGCCATGTGACTGCTGGCCCTTTGAGCTTGCCACCAAGCAAAAGAGTAGGTGCACCTGGTGCTTGGACAGACCAAGGGGTCACTTTAAGGATTCACCTTCCAGTTATATGAAATCTATGCAACTGACAAATGAACAAACATGGGTGCCTTGGAGATGAGGTTTAAGGGACCATAAGTACGCTCCCACTCAGAGCATCAGTGCCTTCTTGGGCTCAGGTGCTGGATGGTCCCATGACCAGGCAGTGACTACAGGAAAACACAGGTCCTATGTGGGTGTGCACATATGTGCTGACAGAGACTGCTATCTTGCTGGGCCCATGGGAGCCACTTTTAGTGGACTGTGAGGCTCCCAGAAAGTGAGTACTTTGGGCTAAGAGCAGTGAATTGCTTCCTATTTATTAATTCATGAGAGTGGGTAGAGAGTGTTGTCTTGCTTTCAGCAAAACCAAAAAAAGAAAGGGAACCCAGGCAGTGTGAAGGAGGCTGATACCAAACCCTCCTCTCTGGCAGCCAGGGCGAGAGAAACAGGACTTCATGACAATGAAATATCAGGCTTGCTGCAGGAGCAGCTGATGCAAGGAGCCAGCTGGGCTGGCTCTCCAAATATCTGCAAGTTAAACCAGATCTAAGGGAGAAATACAGTTTTGCCAGCAGAGAAAGAGGAAGGAAATCCAAGAAAGAAACATGGCTCTCCCTAATTCAGCTGTACTCCGAAAAATCCATTATGTCTTTTCCCAGCATCTGCACCATCCTTCCACTACCTGCTGAGCCTCACCTATATGCCGCTAGGCTCCCCCCACCTAAGATATATTTCAGTGGACTTTAAAGGCCAAAAATTAGATATTAGAAATCCTACTCCAGAAAGAGGATTGATTGTGCTGAGAAGGTGTTTGAAAGAGAGAAGTGTAGCTCAGAAATAAAGTCTTCTAGAGGTTAAAAAATTACAAAAATAAACAGAGACCAGGAAGAGTAACAGGATTGGAGTCTAGTATGCTCTACCTGTAGAAGACACCATGGAAACCCAACCTCACTGATGTCAGGGGGTACCTGCACTGTGCATTTCTTTGTTTTTTTCTTAATTATATTTTATTGATTATGCTATTACAGTTGCCTCATTTCCGCCCCTTCATTCCCATCCACCCTGCACACCCCCTCCTACCCACATTCCCCCCTTTAGTTCATGCCCACGTGTCATAAGTTCTTTAGCTTCTACATTTCCCACATTATTCTTGCCCTCCCCCTGTCTATTTTCTACCCACTGTCTGTGCTACTTGTTCTATGTACCTTGGCCCCCTCTCTCCTCTTCCCTCTCCCCTATTGCTAACCCTCCATGTGATCTCCATTTCTGTGTTTCTGCTCCTGTTGTAGTGGTTTGCTTAGTTGGCTTTTGTTTTAAGTCTGGTTATTAATACCTGTGAGTTTGCTGTCTTTTTACTGCTCATATTTTTATCTTCTTTTTCTTAGATAAGTCCCTTTAACATTTCATATAATAAGGGTTTGGTGATGATGAACACCTTTAACTTGACCTTATCTGAGAAGCACTTTATCTTCCCTTCCATTCTAAATGACAGCTTTGCTGGATAGAGCAATCTTGGATATAGGTCTTTGATTTTCATCACTTGGAATACCTCTTTCCAGCCCCTTCTTGCCTGTAAGGTCTCTTTTGAGAAATCAGCTGACAGTCTGATGGGAACTCCTTTGTAGGTGACTGCTCCCTTATCCCTTGCTGCTTCTAGAATTCTCTCCTTCATTTTAATCTTAGGTAATGTAATTATAATGTGCCTTGATGTGTTCCTCCTCAGGTCCAACTTCTTTGGGACTCTCTGAGCTTCCTGGACTTCCTGGAAGACTATTTCCTTTGCCAGATTGGGGAAGTTCTCCTTATTATTTGTTCAAATAAGCTTTTCACTGGTTGCTCTTCTTCTTCCCCTCCTGGTACCCCTATAATTTGGATGTTGGGATGTTTAAAGATGTCCTGGAGGTTCCTAAGCCTCTCCTTATTTTTTTGAATTCTTGTTTCTTCCTTGTTTTCTGTTTGGTTGTTTCTTTCTTCCTTCTGGTCCACTCCATTGATCTGAGACCCAGTTTTCCTCCCATCTCTGTTGGTTTCCCCATGCATTTTTCTTCATTTCACTTATTGTAGCCTTCATTTTTTCATCTAATTTGTGAGCAAAATCAGCCAATTCTGTGAGCATCCTGATCACCAGGGTTTTGAATTGTGCATCTGATAAGTTGGCAATCTCTTTGTCACTTAGATAAATTGGCTCTGGGGCTTTGATTCGTTCTCCAGTTTCAGCCATTTTCATTTCTGTTTTTTTTTTTTTTTTTTTTTTTTTTTTTTTTTTTTTTTTTTTTTTTTTTTTTTTTTTTTTTTTTTTTTTTTTTTTTTTTTTTTTTTTTTTTTTTTTTTTTTTTTTTTTTTTTTTTTTTTTTTTTTTTTTTTTTTTTTTTTTTTTTTTTTTTTTGGTCTAGGCGCAGCTGTTAGGTAGTGAGAGGTGGAGCCTTAGGTGTTCCCCAGGGCTGGGTAGTGATGCTGTATGTGGGGGCAGGGTCCCAGAGGAGACAAGGGTGCTTGTCCCACTCACTCTCGGATTCCTCTCCCTTCCACTGCTTCCCCTTTGCCTGGATTATCTGTGCGTGAATGTGGGACCACCTGGTCAGCCAGCTGCCTTGTGCGGCCTCTCTGGGTCTGCACAGTTGCCACCCCATGCCCGAGTTCTGCTAGTCGCCGCCTGTGCACCTGGGGGCTGCCAGCCGCTGCTGCCTGCGTGCCCGGTCCGCACCTCCGCTTTTTCCTGCCACGACTCCACCCCTCTTACCAGTCTGAATGAATCGTTGTTGGACTTCCAAACAGTTTGATTTTCTGAGTTCTGGTTGTTTTCTTATTTCTAAATCTTTGTTGTCCTTAATTTTGGTTGTGATAGGAGGCACAGTGTGTCTGCCTATGCCTCCATCTTGGCCGGAAGTCTCCACTGTGCATTTCTGATGACCAAGAGGGGAGGATGGTGGGGAGGGTGCTGAGAGGTCCCCTACTCTACCCTACAGCTAGCAGCCAGCCAGCTTGGACCTGAGCAGACATAGCTCTGTTTTCCCAGGAGAGTCAGGGCTTGCGTGGGTCATGCCAGCAGCAGGTGCGGGGTTGAATCTTGCCTCATCCCCTGAGTGTTTCTGCCTGTGCAGCCTCAATGCCCTCTTCTGGGAGCCCTGCACTCAGTGAATGTGGGAAGAATAACCTCAGACTCAGGCAGCAAGAACAGAAGCCAGAGAAGGCAGGCCTGATGTAGGTGTCAAAGAAGGATGTTGGACATCCTTTTCAAGGCTTTCTTATGGGGTGTTGTGGATTGAATTGTGTCCCCAAACCAGTATGTTGAAATCCTAATACCTGGTCCCTGTGAAGGTGAACTGTACTTGGAAATAGGGTCTTTGCAGATGCAATTAAGATGCAAGTCAAGTTGAGATGACACTGCATTCAAGTCATTGCATTCATACCTCCCCACTAAAACTTCTCCACAAGGGCGTTAGTCCATTTGCTGTCTGGTCCGAATCACCACATTGGTCACTGTGCTCAGTCACTGCACTGTCAGCTGCCTGGGTTGGCAGTGCTGAACAACCTGTGTTTACTGAGCACTTCCTGCAGCCAACAGTGGTGACCACCTGCATGTACTCTGGGGACACTGTGGGCAGTTGGCATCATGCCTTGTGAAATGCTGAGGCAACTGAAGTTAGTTCCCTTTACAAGGTCACACACCAGTCTACCCTTGATATTGAAGTATCCCAACTTTACTTTTCTCCTGTGCAGAGCGTCCCCCTGCTCCAAACCCCATCTTTAGCCCACTATTTAACCTCAGCCTCTGTGAGAGCTCAGCCATGCTCACCTCTCTTCTGCCTCTGTACAGACGCATTACAGGAATTTGTGCCCTGGTTCTGCTCTTCTACTGAGGGCCTATTCCATATCCTCAACTTCCTGTGACATCCCTTCATCCCCTCAAAACCACTGAGTTGAAACTCATTACCTCCACCCTCCCAGGGTGCCCTCAACCACAGTTCTCCATCTTAGTCAGTGGCACCACTATTCCCTCTTCATCCAGGTTCAATATTCTGACCTTATATTGACCTTGGCACTCTCTTTCACTCATCATGCAGGTTGGCTGCCACAACCTGTTGTTTCTCTAAATGTTCTCCAGGAAACTCCTCTTCTTCACATCCACAGACACAACCTGGTTCTTCTGACTGTTGGCTGGACAGACTGTGAGCATCCACATAAACCTCTGTCCTCCCCCATGTCCATTGATTGTCACTCCAGAGCACACACGCATACCCTGGGCAGTGCAGACCCACAGCAATGGTGACTCTGTCACCCACTGCACCATGCCCACCCCCTCTTCTTCTATTCCACCTCATCTGACATTTCTCCCAGGGTTGATCTTCTGTTCTCATTGGGTTTTGTCCTTGGCATGCCAGGAAATTCCTGTTCTATTATTAATAATGTGCATAGTGTTATTTATTGAGTTCTTAGTCCATTTAGCATTTATTATTGCTAATTCCTACCCCAGCCCTTCAAGGTGCTTGCCATCATATTCATACAAAACCATCAGGAAATTGATGCTCAGAGACATGACCATTACCCTGAGTGGGGGCACAGTGAGGATATGATGTTCCCCTGGGACCTCCGAGCCCACGATGCAAGGCCTTCATCTTCCCCTCGACCCAGACTGTGCCCATCTCCTCTCCTGTTCACACTTCACAGCCCAGACCATGCTCTCCCTCCTTCAGAACTCATGTCCCAAATGCCCAGCCTACCTTACTGCCCTCTTTTCTCTGAGCTATTTCAGTCTTGAGAGTTAACATCACATTTTATACATAATTCTATCTAATCATGTATCCAGCTCTAATTATTTCCTGGTGATTTATGATTGTTTGTCCAACTTTGAAGGCTATGTTTGCATTTATAGAGCCTGGTGTGATAATATTGGATGAGTGCAGGTGCCCAGGGACACCTGTAGGTTTATTTCCCCCATTTGCTTACATCACAAAGACTCTATTTCCATACGTGTGGTGGGCATGTGTTTATTTATGTAGATTACCCCAGGCCTTCTCCTCCAGACACATAACCTTCATGATGTCCACCAAAGACAGAGAGAGAGAGAAAGCAAAAGAGTGGGAGAACAAGACAGTAAGAGAGCAAGAGAGACAGGAAAAATCCCATTACTATCAAATTGAAATCTGACCCCTGCCTAAGAAATATAATCTCTACTTTGCTCTACAGGGTAAAAAAGATAGGTTCTTCTCTCTGCTCTACTCTTCTTGCCCAGTAGCTCAGCCCTGCCTCCTGGGCAAACCATGAACACAGCGGGTGAGGAACGGACATGATGGGTGTTGAGGGCCATGTGGAGGAACTAAGCATGCACAGAGGCCCAGAGGAGCCCAGGTGCAACTGTGCCCTGACTATGGGTGACTCCTGAGGGTGAAGGAGCTCCCACTCACCCTGAGAGAGCTCCTGGTGCTCTTGGACGTGAGAGCTCCTGCAGACCTCATGGCACATCATCAGTGTCCCTCCCGATGGAACTTTGCAAACATGCACAGGGGTAACAGATACATTAATTTTTAAAGTATAGTATTGAATATGCACCACTATGCTTTAACTGGAAGTTGCCCCACAGTGGGAGAGATTTGTACTTGTTTTTAATGATGTGTTAGAAGAATGGTAAACATGGGACAGTAGAAATGTTGACACCCTTGAGCCTCTACCTGCTCCTCTGCAGCTGTTTATGAGTTCTGGAAAAGGTTGTGGGCTTTGTCCAGCTACTGCTTCATCCTCAGGAGAAAGTTGGATTCAAAGTAGCTTTACCAGAAAATAGATTTCACTGTGAGATTTCACTGTGAATTTTCACAGCTGTCTCAAAATCCCTCCAGTTTTGGGTTTGTCTTTGTTTTTCACTCACTTCAGTAGGACACAATGAGATACCATCAAATACTTGGGGAAAAGCCAGCCCAAGTTTACAAAAGTCTGAGCAGCTAATTCAAAACACATCAGCTCCCACTGTAGGAAGGAGTGCACCAGGGGTTGGGAATGTGACTCTGGGCACTTGCTCACTGTGAGGCCGCAGTCGGGTTTCCACACTTCATAAACCCAGCATTCTCAACTGCAAATGGCAATAACCACAGTACCTACCACACAGTACTCTTGTGACGATTTAACAGCATGTGGGCACATGGGAAGTTCTTAGTTTTTGGTGCAGCCCACTTGCAGTTATCAACACCCACTATTCTTTGTAATAGATCATTAGTATTTGAGAATTTCAAATACAAGTTCTGCATTCATTGGAGAATTGACAGAGTTGCATTTAGAAGCAAAGGGTGTGTACCAAATCCATGTTGCCATTTTTGGAAAAACGGCATCTGATCAAACTTTATATTTCTATAAAACTTCGTGTATAATTTATGTATTCTTTTTTGGAGGCCTCATAGCCTTCCCTATGAACTACATATTTTATCCAATCCCTCTCGACAAGAAACCTGGGATGGAGGAAGAAGTAAAAGTGTGAGCACCAGAGTTGGGTGGGAACTCTGGCTCAAGGATTCTTTATACTTGCCTTAGTCAGGGATCTCCAGAGAAATGGAACTAATAGGAGATGTGCATGTGTATGTATTTTATATACAGCATTCAGCAGAAGTAACACAATTGAGTGTGGTTGGCAGGGTACATGAATGTCTTGTACAATATGGACAGCAATTTGAATATTTCACCTAAAAGGTCATATGGTGTGCTTGAGTGTTATATTGTTATGTTGGATAATTATATGCTTATTATTTTGTAACAAAATATTTGGTATAGATTACCAACTCATGAAAAAATGGGCATTATTTGTGCTGGATAGTGTATACTATGAATATATACAAATTTAAAAATTACATAAACAAATTTCTTATAATAAATCATATGTATATATGCACACACAATTGGTGTGTATATATGTATATGTGCATATATACACATACATACACACTGGTACTCACTAGTATATATTAATTTACCAAATTATTGAGAGTTATTGAGATTTACCAAATTACTGGAGATTCATTGTAAAGAACTGGATCACATGACTATAAAAGGTGAGAAGCCCCAAGATCTTCCATTTGCAAGCTGAAAACTGAGGAGAGCTGATGGTGGAGCTCAGAGAACTGGTGGCAGATGATGAAAGCCCAGTTCAAGGGTAGGAGACCTGCGTCCCAACTCAACAGTCAGGCAAAGAGAGCAAATTTGCCCTTCCTCTGGCTTTCTGTTCTATTCAGGCCCTCAGTGTATTAGATGGTGTTCTTCCACACTTGAGAGGGTCATCTGCTTTAATCTGTGGATTCAAATGTTCATCTCACCTGGAAACACCCAGAGGTGATGTTCCACCAAGTATCCAGGCACCCTGTGATTCAGTCAAATTGACACTTAGCGTTAACCACCAGGCTGCTATAGCAGGAACACCTGTGCTTTGGCCAGGGAAACATTCCTGGCAATATTTTTATCCTGAAGTATCTTACATGGTGCAAAAGCAACTGTCAGTGCAGCCAAGCCAGGTAGGTCACGATAGATTCCACATTAGTGGGCACCAAGCACCACTGGAGTGAAAGAAAAAAAGGACACGGGCTGAGGAAATGCACTAGCCTCCTTTCTCCTCATGTTCCACTCCTAGCGGAAGCCCAGAATGACCTTGGTCAGGTGTGTGGCCCATGAGCCTGTGGAAAATGATGCGCCTGGTCTCTGAGACCTCCTCATACCTTCACCTTGATCTTATTAAGCAAAACATAAAGACCTGATCTCACAGCTGACAAGTGATTCCAGGGTGCACGTGCTTACTCATGTGAGGTAGATTAACTCCCTGGAAGCTTTACTCATTAATTTGCTCCATTGTAAAATGTCACTGACTACATGGGGCTGTTTAATGTCTTAAATTTCTCATCTAACTATTAGCAGCAGAAGAAGCACTGCCTTCCCTTGATCTTAGAGCAAAGCCACACCTCACAGGACCACACCTAAATGGCAGCCTCCAGTGTGGTCTGATAAACCATAGGCACCGGTGCTGGGTTTCAGAAATGCCACCCAACTGCTATGTGATTTCCATCTTCTGCGACAGGTAAATAAATTCTGTGTCATTATTATTAACATCAGTATTTTCAAATCTTTTGCCTAAGTAAATTTGGATACCATTTCATGATTTTTTGCCCATAGTAAAATCACCTGATAATATTGTGTCCACCTCTTCATTGTAGCTATTTTTGGAAATGTTGAAGCATGTGAGATGGAAATGAGAATTTTGGAAGCTAAAACTTTCTTTTCTTTCTTTTTTTAACCAAAAATTACATATCTTTCAGTGGTAAAATATGATTCTTGAGAGGAATTTAGTTTGGGGCTCTTCCCTTATGGTACAAACTCTAGAACATTATCTGCACTGAATTCGCTTATTTTATTTAGATGAATCCTCAGACAGCACTGTGGTTTGGATCTCACAGAGTTAGAGTTATAAACTGTTGAGTACTGTGGGGGTTTCTGGGATGCAGGTACACACAGAAATTTTGTTAAGCCTTTCTTCTCCTTCCTCTTCAGTTCTTTAAAGAATGCTAATGGTTCCTTTTCTAAAACTCTTCCCGCAAACTATAGCTGGGACCGGTTGCCCAAAATCCCAGAGTTCTCTGTGTGCAGGCAGAAGAGGAAACCCCATGGCTCCTCCACAACCCGTCAGTGCCTCCATGACCCCACTTGGAATCCTGGCTCACCTACCTCACATACTGTCCTTAATTCACTCTTTACGGCACAGCTGGGTTATCCACCAAGACACAAACCAAAGTTGCTGCTTTCTGGCCCAATGCTCACAGTGCCTGTGCAGTTTGCCACAAGGCAGACCACCCCTCAGTGGACCCTTGAGGTCCTCCCTGACACTTGTCTGGTGCCAAGTCTCACTTTTACACAGGGTTCCAAGTTGCCACCTGGCTGTTTGTCACGATCTGAGTGTCTGGAAAATTTCTTGTTGGTTCCTAAGGCCAGTTCTTTGCTCCCATAGGAGTCTATATCCAACATGAACATCCCACACAAACAGGTACACATACAGGTCAAGCAGTATGTGTACAACTTATTCAGGGCACCATATAAGCAGAACAGAGCTTCCCTATCAGCATCAGTCAATCACGCACCAGGTGGCACATATAAACAGACAAATAGATGGTGCAGGGCACTTACTACCTAGGATGGTACATTCAAATTATGTACAATGACAAGTGATACAGAAGTGTAAAATATGTGAAGAGATGGGCCAGTGTTCAGCTCCTTGGAATCCTATGCAGCCATGAGTTCATGATGCTGCAGCCCCGATTATGGGGGCTCTCATGATTATCCTGTCTTTTTAAATATTGCATATGAAGTGCACATTTATATAAGGCTGGGTTTGAATGACACTTTCGGAATGGTTATACTAAACAGCAAACAGTATTCGAAGCCATAATTTGTAATAAAGAACACAAGTCTGTAAGTATAATTGATTTTGTTGCATTTTGAACATATGGTGTTGATTTTAACATATAGTATACAATAAACATTTTTATAAGAAGCACATATCTTCTTAAAACATAGTTTACAGGGTGATGAAATATTTGTTATATAATAGGGGGAAATGGGGAATACAGTTTCCCCACAAATAGAAAAGTCATCCATGAACCTGCTCCACCACCCAAATGACAAGTCAAGGAGCCTGAAAATGCTCCGAGCTTCAGACGAGGACACCCACCTCACTGATCCTGTCTGCTGAAAACCCTGCAGTCAACTCCAGGCTGGGTAAAAGAGATCACATTTTCACTGTTACTGCATAATTAGTCCACTTGCCTATATTTAGAGTCTGCTTGGTTTAAGGAAAGATCCCTGATGACTTAAAAAGATAATTTATACATTATCCACATTTTATCACTATCCAGAGTTGGGTGTAGCAGCGGTTCTGTAATTGAAGAAGCCAGGGCAAAGTCGGGGTCTTTCGACTTGTCTGAGTCCAACTCCTCCCATACTGAGTGTTGACAAGTAGAGCAGAGTCATTTTTCTGAAAGCACGCCAAATCACCCAAGTTCTGTACTGTGTCCTTCTCTACAAACAGCACAGCCAAGTTTTCACCAGTGCTGGAGCACATGGGCGAGCATGGCAGGGACAGGCCCACCGTGTTTGAGCCAGGTCTCTGGAGCACAGGGAACTGAAACCCACGTGGATGGCTATTTGCTGCGCCACATTCGTTTTCACTCCAACCACCTTCCAGGTATCGACCTCCTCTCCACCCAGCTCAGAACTGGACTTCATATTCAGATGTCAAAGTTTCTGAATTTCTCTGTATGAGGGGTCATCTCCTGCAGCTGTATCAAGAATGTTCTTTCTGCAGAACGAGTCAGCACCATTCTGTGATTCTGCAAACTGTGTAGTGACTGCAGGTTTGCGGTGTCATGACCAGTGCCAAGTGAGAGCACACAGGCAAGGGCCTAGATGCTGTGTGTACATTTTCTCACAAGCAAAGCAGACTTTACAAGGGTGCTGAGTTCATGAGATACAATAAGAACATAAGTAAAGGCATCATGCAAATGATGGCTAGGATGCATAAAAAAAGACTTAAATGTGGGTCACAGGTGCATGAACATTTAAGTATTCCATTATTCATAATTATCCAATTATCCGAATATGCCAGGAGTCTAACGTGAAACCCTCACATTCTTGGTATATTTCACATTAGGTACCACCTATGTCAGGATTCTCTGCTGATAATAGCACAACTGGAAGTGGTTTTGACCTTAATTGTTCTTTCACTGGAGACCATGAGGCAGAGAAGAGAAAGACCATACAAACCAACGTTAAATGCACTATTAACCTATAAGTATATCATTCCATACTTATACTATAAGTATATTGTCCTATACTAGGGTCCTATAAGAAGATCACATGTCTCGGCTCTTAGAGCATCACGTAGCCACAGCAGGACACAGTAATAGTGACACATGACCACACATGACTCAGAAGAAATTCGAAGTTAGGTTGACCGTGCTGTTTTTAAGGAAACATAAAGGTATTTAATAAATGTGGGAAGAATTTCATTTTTTGTTCATGCTTTCACACTTAGGTGAAGATACAATTTACCTGGAAGATACAATACCTGTGGACTCCTCTTCCCCTGATTGGGTGAATGAGAAGTTACTGTAATTAAAGCCATGCCAGGCAAAACTCTTCCTGGAATGAGAGCTACTGGTTTATGGGATAGCTCATCAAGTTAAGGTGGTAGCAGCAGATAAGATGAGTCCCCAGGGGTGACTCAGGAAACAAACCTGTGCAGACAAGAAGAGGATGTCAATAACCTGCTCCCCGATGTCCCCGCTCCTCCCTCTGGTGACTGGACCAGACTCCTTGCCCTGTAGGCAAAGCAGCCCCCTATTTCTCCCCTCCCCTTCAGCGCATTCTAGGCAGGCAAAGCACTGGATTTCAAAGCACTGATAGTTGCAGAAAAGAGGACCCAATTGATTGATGATATTGGAGGTGTAGGAAGATCATTAACGACCCCTCCTCTGTCAGCATAACTGCATTGTACACAGTGTTGGGAGTTTTAATTAGTGTTTCAGTTTTCAATAGTATTTAAGGCAAAAACTACAACAACGTAAGTGAGATAGACATAGGGGGAACAGAAAAAGACAGAGTCTTCTGAAATAAAGCAGACACGTAGAATTGTAAGGGAGCTGGACAAAGCCCAGGGAAAGCCCGTGAAGACCCAGGAGAAGCAGCAGATACGTTAAGATCCAGGAGCCATCGCCAGTAGGCTAGCATCCAGAAAGCCACTAAAGTCACAGTTAACTGTGCCTTTTTTTTAGGGATTTATAAAATAATTAAATTAAGAAACAGTTCAATCATACCACCTATATTTAAACCCCACTCTCCTGAAAACTCCTTCTCTTTGTAATCTATTAATACTTGCTGCCTCCCATTTTTAAGTGATGGAGCATTTATTCATATCCCATTTGAAAAGGCAATTATTAACATTAGGCTGAGCCTATATTTGTCCTTGCTGACCCTAAAATATGGCAATTTCCTATGGTTCAAATTAATACGTATTTAGATGCCTTTTCCAGTAACAGAATAAACATCCTTTCAAGAACCACACATCCCTGAGGCATAATCTGCTTTTGCAAAAATTAGCCACTTCCAAACCAGTCAGTGACCCAGAGCATGAGCCATGCATGAGGTTGTGACAAGACCATTTTTTACACAGAGTTTGCAAAGGCAATGGAAGTGCAGAGATTAGAAGTCAGTGGGTGTCAGGAGATGTAGGGAGTAGAAAAATGAAGTCTCAAGTAAACTGGGTGAGAAGTACATTCCTTTTGATTGTTGTCTCTTGCTTTTTAATGTTCTCAGAAAACGACTGTATCTCTCAGAGTCTCTCAAGGATTTTTAGATAAAAAGAGAGGTTTTATCTTTGCATGTCTATAAGCAGTGAAAAACCCCAGAGACCAAAACCTACAGGCAATTTAAATAAACTAAATCCGATCAAGGTAATATCAATGCCAGAATTAGAAGAAAACCCAGAGAGAATATCAATAACAACATTAAAACAGCAGGTTTCAACTGGAATCAATAGGCAGAATAAACAGAAAAAATTAAGTCACAAAGTGTTAGTAGATAAAAGCTCCCCACTCATTAAAATTCTGTTTGTCTTTGTGTCTTTTCATCAATGTACCTATATATCTGTGCAAGTGTATCAAAGTTTGTAATGTAAAAGAATGATGAAATAATCTAATTAATTTCCGGTGTCATTCCACATATTTCTTTCAAGTCAGAACTGCAATATTAATAATGGTTTGCAATTTAATAAAATATCTTTATGTCCTATTAACTCATATATCAGCTTGTTATAAAAGCCACTTTCTATCAAATAGCTTAACTTCAAAAGAGTTTTGCTTTGATCAGTAAAAAAAGCAGGTTCATTCCATTTGTACTGAATAACCTCACTCAGTTTTATAGAAAGACAGTTGTCTGCAACTGCCGTTCACTCACAAAAAAATATTCCAACTGGCAAGAAATGAAAAAGAAGATATTGAAGCAGCCAGTGAACTAGGGAGAGCTTGCTTTTTTCTTCAGCAGGCAAATGAGAGAGGCTCCCAGAGCATCTCAGCTCAGTGCAAAATCCCAGGGGAGGTGTCAGCTGGAACCCAACCAAAGCACAGACAAGAGGGATCTCAAAGCACCGACAGGAGATCCCAGGGGAGGGGCTCTGCCATACCAACACTGTCCCCTCCCTGAGCCTTTGCTGTCTCATCCCAGGCTTGGGTTAAACTCCCTGCCCCATGAAACCTGGCCTGGAGGTCTGCTCCAATCCACCCATGTTCCACAAAGTCTCAACCAAATGTTCCAACATGGCTGGTCACTTCCAGGGGCTCACAGCTCCGTCTGCTGAGCAGACGCACCTCCTCCGCAGCGAGGCTGCTCAGTGGGTGGAGTTTGTGATGTGCGTGTTGGCATCCTCAACTCCAGGGATGTCTCAGCGTGAGGAGGGTGGTAACTAATTAACTTTGAAACCAAATAGTGTCAATGTTTCTAGAAGCTGGATGGATCATCTACCCAAACTTTCTTACTTTACAAATGAGAAGGCTGAGCCTCAAATAGATGAACTTGAACTTCTAAATCACAAACATGGTGGCCGCCACACTAAGGAGAAGAACCACATACTTAAATCCCCACTCCACCTCCCCTCTCAGGCCTTCGATGTTATTTTTAGTAGGAACAGATGTAACACCCCTCTTGGATCAGGATGAGAATTATATCTATTCTATAGCAAATCTGTATTTTATTTGACAATATCTGTCTCATAACTGATGCAATATGGATGCCTTAGAGAGAATCTATTTGTTTCCATGATTAGTAAGACAAAATGCTGACCAGTCTCTCCAAATGTAGCCAAAAACACTTCATAAAACTGGTGGGAAGCGGGGCATTGGATGAATCCTCATCTCATTATCTCATTAGACTATTCCAAATCTCTGTGAAAATGGTTTCAGTTCTTTGGTCTCAGTCCTCCCCAACGTTTTTCAGTTGTGGAGCAAGTGCTCCAGAGCTTGGAATCAGTGACAGCCCCTCCCCATGGCAGGTCTGCCTTATCTCCAGCCTGATCGAAGTGCTATAACCAGAGTGGCTGAGCTCCATTCCAAAGAAAACTGAGCTGCGTTGGCTCCAGCCCTTCTGAGTCAAATTCTGCATGTGATAGAAATTAACTAGAGGAAGTTCTGTCAAAAAGAAAACAGTGGCAAAGTTTTTCAAAACACAGGTTTCCCAACACCACAGAGATTAAGTGAAATTGAGCCGTCATATTGAAGCCTTACCTTCTGTGTGATTGTGTGATGACAGAGCTTGGTTCCTGGTTGGAGCTCAACACCTTCAGGGTGTCCCGAGAGTCAGGAGAGCACATCCACTTGGTGAAGAAGCGTGCGTGCTTCCACGAGAGTGTCACGGATTTCTGTTGTGTGACCATGGCCTCTTCTAGTGGCTTCTCCAAAAGTTCAAGGACATTCATGAGCTGAGAAAGAATCTGGATGAAAAGACCCGAAGGCACAGCCCTCTCTTGTTGTAACAGGATCCTGGGAAAACAGGCATATCTGAGCCTGGGCACCCAACTCGCACGGATCAAGTGAGGAAGTGATGGGCAGACCAGCTCTGAACTGGAAGTGACAGGGAAGAAGATGCGTACATTAGTGCATTTTGTGACACTTTACACAAAGTACTAAAGCAAAGAAAATAACGAGGTTCTTTAATTTGTAATAAACACACACACACACACACACACACACACACACACACACACACACACACATATTCTTCTAATTCATATGAAGAGATCTCACTATGTCTGAGCTGTAGTTAAAACATCCCACCCAACTAACAAGGCATCTCCACGTGGGGCTGGAACAGGGTCAGGGCTCCAGAGAGGGGTGTGTGCTCTGCCCGTGAAAAGCCCAAACTAGAAGCAGGTCCTGCATGACCCAGCCACTTACTTCTCAGGCTTCGTTCTGCTTGCCTGTTTCTCAGTGTGGGCTCCAGAGAGAAATATTCTCTAACAAGCAAGTGTTCTGCAGGCCAACTGCTGTACTGGGCCTCTGCTCACACATTCAACTTGGCTCATTGAGTTCCTATTACAGGCCCATTATCTTAATAAGTCCACCACTTTCTACTAAATACACTAATTCACAAGATGGCATGAAGAATTCAGAAAAGGAGTCTGGAGCTGCCCCTCTGTAAAGATGACCACACGGAAACAGCCCGCCTCCAGCAGGAGAAGACAGATCGGAAGCAGGGCGGCCTCACACCCGGGCTCCTGTCCTGAGGCCCTGGGTCAGCAGGTTAGCAGCATGAGAGCCCCAGCGTCAGGGTCCTCCAGGCTTGGAAGGGAAGGAAGCTTCGGTCGAGAAGCAGCCTCTGCCTGCACTACTCTGAGAGCTTGCACACGGTTCTCCTGAGACACCATCGTTGCTGGCACCAGGGTTTACAGACCTCCAGCTCCGGCCCGAAAGAGCTGAGCTTATTACCACAACGTTCCTGCTGGTGTAGTCAGCGTCACCGCTGAGGTGCTCCTGACTCTCCCCTGGTTTCCTTGCTTACATCTTTTCCAAGAACTAGCCTCAAGGGGTCCACATGCTCACGTTGATCAAGGGGTGAACGTTTATGGAAAGTTTAAGCAAAATGTATGCAGCTGTTGGCTCTGCTTTAAAGATCAACGGGAAATTCTTCCTGGGGTACCATGCTACAATTTATACTTTCCCATGGACTGGGTTTGCCTATCGAGCCAGAGATTCGTTGTTAATATAGCAGAGAAAAAGAAAAATAGCTAAATTAGTGATTTGATCATTAGTAATTTGAGAGCACTCTGAAAACAAAATATCATCTATGACAAGGAGGGTCTCTAAGTCAGGATAAATTACATTCTTCCCTCCTGGCCTCATCCTTCCCTTGCGAAACCCGAACACCTGCTCTGTCCACACTGGGGAGTTTAAAAGAAGGTAAAGATGGAAGATAAGTAACATCTGGGCAGGAACGGGCTGTGTCCTGGGGGGGGGGGGTGGACTAGAGGTCTGGCTGGGGGCCTCCTCAGCAAACCAGCTGCTTGTTTGGGTGACTGTGTCTTCCCTCTGCTTCTCTAAGTAGAGTAGAAACCTAAATCAGATATAAAATACACTTTTAACTCTGATCTCTTACTGTATTTGACTGTGTATAGCATTGTGATGTGCAAAGAAAAATCCTCAACTCACTGAGCCCTTTCCATCTTTCTCCTGTGTCGCTGGATCTTTCCATTCCAGGATCCCCCCCTGGAATGGCTGACTCACAGCACAGCCCGGGTTTCTCTCGTAAGCCCCTCTCCCCATCCTGCCCTAATGGCCTCAGGCCCAGTGGCAGCTCAGAGCTGCCCAGTGACCCAGACAGAGTGTATTGCCAAGAACCCTATAATGTTAGGATCACATTAATGGAACACAAACCTTCATATTAATGGAACCCCAACCTCTCTTTTCACCAGTGAGTAAATTGAGGCTCAGACATTTCAAGTGACTTGCCCAACTTCTCAGAAAAAAATAGAGGCCAATCCTGGATCTCAGCACTCAAAGGAACTTGCTGGTCTGTGGCCCTATGAGTTTTCTCCCCCACATATCACGATGCCTGTCCTGAGGGAGAGCAGATGACACCCCTCGACCTCACTAATGAACCAAAGTGCTTGGCTACTAATGTTGGGACAGAGCTTCCAGTCAAGTCTCACATTTAACTTGACACAAGACATTGGGTGCAGAAGAAGCTCATGCACCATTCAAGGGACATTTGCAGAATGGAGGGAGCATTTCATAGGAATCCAGGTAATTGCATCATCTTTCTTATCACATAAGGCTCATTATGTGATTAGGAGTTTAAAGGCATAAAACAATTCCCCTTTGGCCCACCACATATATTTTGGCCTAGGCATGTAAATTCCTTACAGTCCTTACGAAGGCCCTTAGCTGTATAATAAAACAAGAAGGTGCCACTCCGAGGCACAGCCTGCCCTGAGTCCTGCGTCCACCCCACAGCCACAAGGGGGAGGGCCCGGCCCCCAACTTGGCTCGGAGCCTGTGCTGGCACTAACTCTCAAGGCTCATTCCTTCACGCCAACTTTTTACCAGGCGGTCCTCTGACTTTAAGCACCTGTGATCTTTATTCTGGGTACAATCCCTCTGCTTATAGGTGCCACATAGGGGCTTTAGGTGCCAATGCAACATTGTCTCTAAGGACAGAGTCCTGGAGAACCTCAGAGGAGCTTTGCCCAGTGGCCCCCTCACCATGAAGGTGGCAAGTCAACCAGACCACAGCATCAGCCACGGAACCCAGCTTGCACAAGGGCACAGGGGGCTGACTCATCTCCTTCTCATCCTCTACACACATCTGCTGATAGCCCCTCCCATGCTGGGAGCCCTATCTGAGCTCCACTCAGGAATCAGGCTGAGGGACTCACGGACATGAGCAAACAAGTCATATCCCAGGTTTTTGCACTGACTGGCCACCCAGACTACTGGAGGTGTCCCAAGTCTTGTCAGACTTCAAGAGAAAACTGTGTTTCTTTGGAGGGAGGAGATGCCGCCCAGGGCTGGGGCACAGACAGGAGCAAAGGCACCCAGGTGCTCCCTGGGTATCTGACCTGCCACATGGAATAAAGGTGATGTCAGCAGTGAGATGACGAGCACCAAAGCCTCTGGTGCTTTTAGGGCACTCAGGCAAATCCAGCCTGTCCCGGCTCCTGCAAGTCCATTGCTCTGCCCATCCCTGAAGGCAGCCTGTTAGCTGTCTCTCTTTGGTGTTCCCTGGGGCAAGGATGAGGATGGAGGTGGCAGGTGAAGAAACCAGGGACACTTGCCACAGGGGACTCCAGTGTTCTTTCCCTGCCCACCTCCTGCGCTGGAATTCAGAAGCCTGGAAAGCAGGTGCAGGGGCCCCTCAGCTCTGCATCTGGGTCTAGCCAGTGTCTGGCACATGGGAGGGCTTGGGAAGTGTCCATCACACAACCGTAGGGTGCGGTAAGGAGCATGGACAAGGAGGTGACACAGGAAAGATGTGACAAGCATCACGTCTGTGGATAAGTGCCAATAAATATGTAAATGATGAATCCAGAAATGCTCTTCTTACTTTCCAATTCAATTCCAGTAACCCAGGGGGTAAATCTCTATAAATTATAGTGGAGTATGACTTGTAAATAACATTTTTTCTGACATCCCTAAAGCATTGCTGTATCTTTGGAGTTTATAAATTGCTGATGTAAATGAGTTTACATAACCATTTCGTAGTTAATAAAAATAATACTCAAAGCAGTATTGGGAATCGGGTATACTTCCAAGCTCATAAATGTTTTGGTGATCCAAGTGTTGGGTTATAATTTGGTTGTGCCCACACCACTGGGAGCCAAACAAGTGGCACTGACACTGGCATCGCCCCTCCACGTGCCTCTCTTCCCTGAATTCCCAGGACCGCCTTGGGCAGAGCTGTGGGCCTTCTCTTGCTCACTCATTAAATATGCATCCGGCACAATACCTCCCCAGTTCTGGGCGCTGTGTTAGGAGTAGGAAATATTAAACTACCCAAGACCCACCCATGCTCAGAGAGGACAGAGTCCAATAGAATGAGATCAGCCCGCACACCAGCCCAGTGAAAAGAGCAACAGGTGCATGATGGAGAGTGCTCGGCTCCCAGGGCAAAGCAAAGCCCCCAACCAGGAATGATGGGCACACAGAGGAGGCTGAAAGGTCACCAGCAGTCAAGGCTGAGGCATTGGCTAGACAGGGAATGACCTCCTGCAGTTGTAAGAACAAGAAACACTCAGGGGAATCACCCACTCAGCACAGATGCAGGTTAGATCTAAGTGTGGTCATGCTGTGGGGTGAGAGTCTGTGCTTCTAGCCCACCTGGAGCCCACCTGGCACCCACAGATGTGGAAAGGAGTCTCGTGGAGAGATGGGTTAAAGCATCGGCTGCTTCTCCTTTGCAGACGTTTCACATCACCTTCATTAAAACCGACAGGAGTCTCATCATTGTTATCTTGAAGAATCTGTAGAAAGGTTTCTCAAGCAGGTGGCACTATTGGCAAAAGCCACTTGTGTGTTGGGCTTACCTCTCTGTACATGGCTCCTCCAGGAATCACGGAACAGGTGCTGTTCTGACCTTCATTCCAGAAAAGTACTGCATAGACTCAGCATGGTTTATTCCTGAGGATGCCCTGGACTAAAGGTCAAAGCCTCAGGGTGGAGGGTTCAAGACCTGATCCCTAACCTTCGCTGTGCTCTCTCCTCAGTTCACCCTCCCCAGTGCATCCTGCTGTTGCATCGAATAGGAGGCAAAACAGTTTTAGGTGGAAACAACTTGTCACACACACATGCACACACACAGACCTCCAGATCACTCTTACTTACAAACACGACGCACACACTCTACATAGAATATTAGCAGCCTAACCTAGCAGTGTTCTAAGAATGGTAGCTATTTTGGGACAGGTTAGGTTTATTGAAGGGATGCAAAGTGTACAACACTAGAGTGAAAGGTGAAAAACAAATAAAAACAATGATAAGATTCTACATCCATTCTTAAATTTCAAATTTTTCTAAAAAAAGGCTTCATGAGATAGAAGAAAGTTCTTTAACTTTTGACACCTATGTACTTACTTTGATATCCATGTGCGTGTACCTGTGTGTGTGATCGGCATGTCTCAGCACAGGTGCATGCTTTTGTATGTGAATCAGACAAACACGGAGAACCTCCATGCAGATACATGTCCAGCAACCCCACCCCCCACTGTTGCCCCCACCCCAGGCAGGAGCCCCCAGGGCAGGCACTCCACTGGGGCTGTCCTGTTGTCAGTTGCTGCTCCTGTGTAAGTCACCCTCCTTTCCTTCTCAAGTGTCCTGATGTGAATAGCAAATTATATTCTTACCTTATGTAAGACAGGAAATGAGACAAATGTAGAATATTGGAAAGAAATATGCCAAACATATTTATTTCTGGTTTTATGGTAGCTTATCAAGAAAATCAAGGAACTTAATTTTTAAAAAGGATTAGAATTTGTAAAAAAAAAAGAAAAAAGTTTAGTGTCTAAATATACCATGTTTTTCAGACCATAAGACCCACTTCCCCCCCATATTTGGGAAGAAAATGGGGTGCATCTTATAGTCTGAATGTAGCTTACCTGGCTCGCTGTGGGGGGCCCGCTGGTGGAGTGGGGTCACAGGTTATTAAATATTTTACCACATTTTTTGCTTCAAAATTTTGTCCTATTTTCCTCCTCTAAAACCTAGGTGCACCTTATGGTCCTAAAAATACAGTATGTGTTAAAATATAATTTTTTCTGTAGGCCAGAAATAGTTTTAAAATACAATCTATTAAAGATCTTAGCTACAATAGTGATAAAATTAAAAATACAGAAAAATGTTAAGAAATATGAAGTGATAAAGAATATCTAAGAAATTAGGGGGGTATCTATTTTTCTGAATGAGACTCCATATGAGAAAGATGCTTAAATGAATCTATATAAATTAGGTGTTAGCCTACTGCTCCACAAATATGCCTAAATATACTTTTAAAATTGACTTTAAATTTCTAGAAGAATGAAAGCAGAGAGTACTCAAGAATGCTCCATAGTGATTACTATGCATCAGGCATATAAGTACTTTTCCACAGTCTGTAAGTCCTGTGAGGATCATAAGGAAACAGACACTGTCATTGTCCCATTCTGTGGCCGAGGACACAGAGGCACAGAGGACAGGTCCCTGGGTCGGTACACTCCTGGATTTAGTGGGTGTGACCAGGACAATCACCACACCCTCCTTGCCATGAGGGCCTCAGGCCTGCGATACCCAGGCCATTCCCAGCTCGCCCAGCCACAGTGAGGAGGGGGTGAGAGCTGCCTCTGGTGTGTCCACTTTGCAAACCTCCGCTGCTGTACAGACAAAACCAGGGACAGCACAACTGTGTTGGGTCCAGCCTAAGCCACTTTTCTGCGGCTGCATAACCAGTTACCAGAAACAAAGTAGCATCCGCCATCACCTTCACCAGCTCACAGCCCTGTAGCTTATGGCCAGCCAGCATGGGCAGGTTCTCTGCAGAAATCGTGGTGTCAGGGAGCAGGCTCTCCTCTGAGGATCTACAGAAAAATTCACCTCCAAGCTAAGTTTTGTCTCAGGCAGAATACAGTTTCTATGGCTGCAGAACTGAAGTCCCCATTTCCTTGCTGACTGTCCCAGGGGCCACTCCCAGCTCTTGTCCACTTGGCCCCTCCACCTCAGCAGCAGACTCTTCCTGTGGCCAAATCCTTCCCAAGCTCAGAATCTCTAACTTCCTGGTCTGGGAGCAGCTAGAGAAAACTCTGAGGCTTTTAAAGGACTTGTGAAGTGAAGTCAGGCCCACCTTGACAATCTCCCTCCCTTAAAGTCTACATCCATATAACAATGCATTCGTGGGGGGAAGTCCACCAGATTCTGAGCCCTGGGGGCCACAGAAGTGTGGTGGGAATTCTTGGGGGCCAATGGAAAATTCTGCCTGCCACACACAGAAGAGGGTAATTCCTAAATAAAGACCATAGTTTTTATTAAATGCTGTATTAGAAATATCATGTGTCAAAAAGAGAAAGTAGAGTCAAAACCTCCTTGTGGGTTTGAAAGTGTCTCATTAGGACACCAGCTTAGAAAGAACACGCTAAGCTGTTCATCCATGTTTCAAAGGAAAAAAACGAAATTACAGTTTTACATGTCTCCAAGGTTGTGGACATACCGGGTGGACCATGGACCCTACACCCTGGGTTGGATTTGCTGACTCAGGTGTGGCTCGGGAAAGTAGCCTAGAGGACCTGCCATGTGATGAGGTTGACGAGGACAAAAGAAGAGGAGCATGGTCATGGGGTGCCAGAGCCACACCACAGGGAGAGCTTTGATAGGACCAGTGTCAGCCAGGCAGAAAACTGGGACACTTAGAAAGTGTGGTTGGAGGCTGTGGGGAAGGACAGGGGCAGACCATTGGCGGTGGGTCTCCAACATGTGCAAGGAGGCCAGACCTCAGCCCCCTCCGCCCCCTCCACCCCCTGCCTGAGGCAGCCTCCTAACAACCACAGTCCCACACCAACAACACTCACGGGCTCCCCTGCCTAGCCCCAGCGGCACCCCTTTGCCTGGATGACCTCTCCTGTCCTGAGGAGAGGACCATATCCCAAGGATGGAAGATGAAGGGGGTGGCCAAGGAAGCTCCAACATGGACCCCAGCAAGCCCAGCTGACACTGGACGCTTGCTTGCTCTGTCTCATGGCGCAAGTGTCTTTGCCTCAACCATGGGAATTTGGGATACTCTGGTACCCTCTAGAGTCGGTTACTGTGCAACTGTGTGAATGTTCTATGGAAAACCTTTAACGTTCACTGAGATTTTAAGAAACTATGGCCATTCCCTCCAATCCCAGGCAAAAATATAGTGTGTGGGTATATATACATATAAATTTATTAATTTAAATAAACAAATCATTGCTGTAAAGCTGCTGTCTTCCATAGCAATAAATCCTATCAACTTCACCTTCAAGGCCATCACTGTCACTCCCTCCTCTGACCCACAGTCCCCACTCCAGCCTTCTCTGGAACCACGCTTCTAACTAATAGGGGACAGGTGGGAGGAGGCAGGCTAAGGCCTGAAGGCCGATCTCCCCTGCACACCCTGGCCGGCTGCCCGGGAGACCCAGATCACTCCCCGAGCACCTCCTGGTAAGGAGACTGAAGAGAAGATGCAGCGGAGCCTGGGCACTTTGGAGCTGAGGCAGATTGGCTTCTATGTGAACCACACCAAAAATTGGCTCTTGCTTCCTGGATGCAGAACAACTTCCAACCAAACTTATAGTTATCTCGCATCTTCTCTCAGGCAGTGTTTTTCCTCTAATTGGGACTTGAGAGTGTCCCCCAGCCAAAACGCCTTGGGCTACAGAGAATGGCCACTCAGGCGTCACTCAAGCTGATAGGCGCTGGCTCTCCCAAGAGGAGACGTAGGCCCTCCCGCAGGTTCATCCAGAGGGTCTCCTCTAATCCCCATCCCCGCCGTGGAGATAATTTTCAGCCAGAGGTTTATCAGTAGGACTCTGATGTTCTCCAACAGCCCCAGTGCTTCAGCCCCAGAGGGCAGGCATGTAGGTGGGCACAGTTTTGCAACGGCCCACCAGGGTCATGTCACTGGCCACCTGGCATCCCCGGTCCCCACCAATTTCTTCCCACTTGTCCGCTGGTGAACTCAAAACAGGATGGGATGAGAGAGATGCACCTACCCATGTGAGGGGTCCTTGCTTCCTTTAACACTGTTGAGATTTGGGGTTGGAATTCCTGTCTGACCTCAGTGGAGTTGAGAGGCAGAAGAAGCTGGCACTGATGACTTCAGCAGCCTACCCATGTTGTGAGGCCACCTGATATTGTGAGTTACCTTAGATGCCAGCCATCGGAGCTCATCCCACCCCATGGGCCCCGTAGCCAGAAGCCCACAGGAGACACTTTTAGGACCTGCTATTTGCACCCCTGTTCCTTGCACTGTGGCAAATTTCTCGTCAACATCCCCAAAGGCTTTCTGGGATTGGCGCCACCTCACACCTCAGTCAGCCGCAGCATTTCAAGTGACCAGCAACTCAGAGCTGGTGCATGGCGCCTGGGTTTGTACCTTCCCCAGTCATAGAGGGCCGGTCAGCATGGCAGGTAATTCCATCCTTGACTTTCCAAGATAAATGGCCTTCCACTGTCTACGCAGAGTTTTGTGTCCACAGCTGTTTTCATTTTATGTTGTGTCTGCGATTTCACCAATGTCATGTAATTTTCACATTTTCCCAAATTGAGCCGTTTTATTTTCTACTTCTCCGTTACTGCTACATCACAGGAATGGTCTGGGCCCTCTTAAAAGGGCAGCATTTTAAAGTTTTGAAAGACGGCTCTACTTGAAAAGGAGTTCTGTAACTCATTTTCAGTTCTTGTGCTTTTTGGATATTCAGGCATGTGCTCCATCATTCACACATAGCATTTCCATGTGACTGGAGGACAAATGGCCTTAATAAATCCCATTATTCTAAAGAACAATAAAAATAACAGGTTGGTGACACTAGCGCTGTGATAAATAACATTTTTTATTTTGCCATGTCATTATTATCTCTTTCCTCCCGCCTGACTGCTGACAGACTGTCTCCCTGCAAACCCAGCCGGGGACTCTGGGCCTGCTGGGGAGATGGGCAGCCGCGAGTCTGTCTTCAGGAACTGGGCAAGTGCCGAGTCTACTGTTCTCTGCAGTCACAGACCGGGCCCCGAACACCCCCACCACGGAAGCCCCTGAAGTCCCTACCTCAAAGCAGCTCCCAGTCCCTCCTTTCTTTCTCCTCAGTGGAATGATCTAAAATCCTGGATTACTGCATCTCTTCTCCTTTACTTAATTATTAGTGATCCGAGACTGAAAACCAAGACTTGGTCAAAGCTGAGTTAAAAGAGCAACAGAAAGACATAGAAATGATTTACTAAGCTTTCAGGCTGTCAGAGAAGTTCTGAACGGCACAGTGAGAAAACAGCTTATTAAACTTGTACAGTCAAAAATGAATGAGTGAATTGGACAAAGTCTGCCTATAAAACTCCATCCTTTCTGTTTATCTGGTTACCTGAGTGACACTGTATTTCTGAAAACAAACAAAGGACCCGACACATGAGAAGGTGTTAGAAAAATGCCTTCTTAGGGACTCTCTTGTCTTATCTGCCCAAGTCTTCAATGGGCAAAGGATAGGGGCATGTGTAGTTTGGGTAGAAAACCTGCAGACTAGAGCTCCAGGCCCAGAGCAAGGCCAGCTTGTCCTCACTGAGCCACAGCAGGTATGGCAACGCCCATGCTGAGGGTTCCTGGGGTCTAATGCCTGGGGTCCTTTCATTTCTCTCAAAGTTTTCATCTTGATGATTTTGTTGAATTTGCATTTCCTCCTGTCACTTGCGTTTCCAAAGGAGCCCTTCTCACACATTGGATTTGAATGGATCCGATTGATTTCATCTTTCCCAGAGAAAATCTTGCCCTTCCATTTATGCCAACACTTACGGACACCACCCCTGCCCCCTAGGCCTCGGAACAAGCCTGTATCCACTGGGTATAATAACAAGAGCTAACCATTCTCCTCCGGAGCCCCCGCTGCCATGGGGCAGGCATCGTTTTGAGTTGTGGACAGTGTCAGCTCCCTTGTATCTCATATCAACCCAACCAAGCAGGAGTCAGCAGGAAGTCCATTTCACAGGTGAGGTGACTGTGGCAGGGAGAAGGTGAGAGTTTTGCAGACAACCAGTAGTGCAGAGTGGAGCCAGCATGTCCTGACTCCAGGGGCCACACACTCACCACTCACTGGGCAATGCTCCTCCTTTGGTGCCAGGGATAGACCAAGATTGGACAGCAGGGCATCCGGGTTTCCATCTTGAGTGGAGTGTCGACAAGGGCAGGGATGTTTGGCTTATTCTGCAGCTCCTCTGGGCTGGGTGGCTATTTGTCAGGGGAAGGCAAGTCCTTCCTGATGTGGCACAGATGTCCAGGGAGGGAGCATGGCGGCACAGGCAGCCATACTGGGATGGCATCCTTCATCAGAGCTGGGACCCACCAGCGGCTCCTGGTTCCTCTCTGACCACCCCTGACACCCCTTCTCTGGTACCCAATCCCTACTCCCATATGTGTTTGGATTTGTGCGATCTGGAGAGGAACTGAGCTTCAAAGACAGGAATGAGGGGGTAGGAACAAGATCTAGTGTCTTCCAGTGGGACTTCTCTTTGCCTCTCTCCTCTGCATGCTCAGTCCTCAGTTCTACATCACAGGTACTGAGCTTTTCTCCCAAATATGCAGATCTTTCTGGCCTTATTTTTCTAGAAACAATCCTTGGCCTCTGTAAGCCACCCAAGCCTTGTTCTGTCCACTGTCTCAGTCAGCTCAGTCAGCCATGGAAAAACAGCACAGATTTCTTAGCCATTTCAATTATCTTCAGTCATATATTCTCCAAAGGTTTCAGACTTTATCTGCAAAAATGGAACGTTTTGGGGGAAATGATGATAGTCATTCATACTAGACAGAAAGTCTGGAGTATGTCAGCTGAGAACTGTGACTCAGAATCTACACAGGTGCTCCCTCTTTCTGGCCATTTCCACAGCCCCAACATGAGGGTCAGAAGCCAGCGTGGGACTCAGATGCGATCTCCAGCCTCCGGCCCTCACACGACCCCTTGTTGTGGGGATGACACCTGCACCACAGATCAAAGCTGCCTGCAGAGTTGAACAGCCCCTCCCCCCACTATTCAGGCTGGCTTCTTACGTGCGTGAGCTCAGAGGATTGGTAGCTATGTCCAGGGTCCCCACACAGAGCCCAGCTCTCCTGACGGCCTCCAGCCCATTTAGCTGGGGAATGTGCATCTGGAGAGAAAGCAAAGGGCACACTGCAGCCTTTTCATGCATTTCCCTGGTTGATCATCAGCCAATCTGGAAAGAATCCACCACTGTGTTCACAGGACTACTAAGAAAACAACCCATTATTCTGACTTGTAGGAGAATCTAATGCATCACTTACTATTCAAATGGTATTCAGACCCTCCATCCAGGAAATGGCTTGAGAGGACGTTGGCGTCCCACTAAGATCAGTGGCCAATGCAAAATCAAGTTTGATATTTTAAGCAGTTGGGGATCCCCTGGGAACAGTATGGAAATAATGAATTTCAGAAAGACAGATTTAAAACTAGCAAGATGTTTAATAGCAGACTAAGGGAGAAAAGTTGTTTTTAAAAAAACACTGAAGAAAATATAGAGCCCGCTTGGAGGCTCTATAGAAGCAACTGGAACATCGCATGAGATGCCCAGAGAGGTTGAAAGGCAAACCTAAAGGGTGAGGAAGAAAGGCTGCCTGTGTGAGCAGGACAGGCAGTGGTTCAGCCCCACAAAGCAACTCCTATTTAAAGGAAGATCACAGCACAGTGTCTCAGATGAGCCTCAGATGAGAATGTAAAGTGACCAAGACAATTGTAAAGAGGGAGATGGAACAGCTAAAGAAAAATTCTGATAACTCAATGTAAAATAAGAAGGATGGCTTGCGACTCTAAGCCTCTCCAGGTCACCCAACAAGGCACAGACACGAAAGGCACTCGTGGAAGGAAGGACCAGGTAAAAACTGGTAAGAATTCCGATGAAATGAATGGTCACTCACTGCAGAGGCAACATGGGGAAAAGAGACCATTGTGACTACAAGGATAGGAGCCTCTGTGTAAGAGATTTTTAGGGTCATTCCACAAACTGAATGGGGGCAAGGTGAGCCAGAACAGGTGTGACATTCCGAAGGTGTACAAGAATAGAGTAAAATAGCACCTACTTTAATTCTCAACATGTGAGACCTTTGTTCAAAAATAAAATTAGCCCCGGCCAGGTAGCTCAGTTGATTGGAGCATCATCCCATACACCAAAAGGTTGTGGGTTCGAACCTCAGTCAGGACACACACCTAGGTTGAAGGTTGGATGCCTGGTCAGGGCACGTATGGGAGGCAACTGAGAGATGTTTCTCTCTTTCTCTCTCCCCCTTCCTCTTTCTCTAAAACCCATAAATGTATCCTTGGGTGAGGATTAAAAAATAAACAAACAAACAAATAATAAATAAAATATAAATTCAACTGAGTAAATTTGAAGATCTAATTGGCTTTATTAAGTGATCCATAAATGGGCAGCATCCCTTCTAGCAACCAGAAGGGCTCTCCCAGGGGTGGCACAGAATGGAAGGTTTTTGTGGGAAGAAGGGTGGGGCATGGGAGCTGGGAATAAAAAAACAGAAGGGATTATACTTGAGCCTAGACACCATTCTTTTTATGGGGAAGAGAAAGGGAAAAGGTTTTATTATATAGATTTTATTATACAGATTGCCTCTTCTTTCTATGGGGGATGGGGAGGCCCCAAGTAAGTGGCAGATCACCTTGCTGGGGCTTGACAAGAACATTCTAAACTGGTTGATTGAGATTAAGTTTCCGGGAGAAGTTGAAACTGCAATTACACCAGGTATTAAAGCTAATTTTGACATCATGGCCTTTTAAAAGCACAAGCGATGCCACTTTGGGCCTGCAGGGTTTTTTTTTTAAATACCTGGAAATGTAAAGCTCTTGAAGCTGCTAATGGGAGGTGCAGAAAACCAGAGGACATACCAAGATTGCTGAGCTGGCACACTTCACTAAAATCTTGGTGGAATTAATGAGAAAACTCATAAAAATCGATAGTGCAACCAGAACTTGCTTTGTCATTTACAAACTGCTAGTTGCAAATGGCCACAGTTTAAAATCACATGGGCAAAACCAGATTCAAACCACACTACAAGGCCGTTACGTGTTCAGGAGCCCCAAGTTCAGAAGCTAAGCCTGGGAGACAGCAGCCTCCACACAACAGAGACAAGAACACAGAGATCTGCTGTCTTGGCAACGTACTCAGTGAAGCTCCTCTAAGAAGGAAGTTCTAAAGGACCAAAAAAGTTGTAACCCAGAGCAAATGCATGTTGAGAAAAGGATCTGGCAGTAAATACTAGGCTTCAGATAAAATGCTGAATTAACAGACTCTCTGTAATGAGACTTGCTTTCCATTTTGAAATAGAGACATTCTGGTCATTTTCAGGGATGCTGACCATTTAGAGCTGCTCACTGAATAATCTCAATTTCCTGCCAATATGATGTTTAAGCACAAAGAATCTGGAATTGATCCACTTTGTTTCAAATCTTGGTTTTTTCCATTTATGACCTATGAGACCTCTGAACTTTAAATGGGGGATAAGAAAAATTTCATGAGGTTCTGTGGGCAAGAAGAGAAAAAACTGTGAGAAGTGACTTGCACTGTTACTGCGGGAGGGGAGAGTTGCATAAAGACATTGTTTTAGCATGATTTTAAGAGCAGTTTGTACATCTACTATCAAGACACACTCCCTATGACCACCCCGCCTCCCCAGTATAAGAGGTGGCTCCCACGTCACACAATTGTGCCACACGAGAAGTGCAGGCCTCCTGATGCCGAGAAGGGCACACACAGAGACTGCGAGGAGGGAAAATAGGCAGCGGGAGCCAGGGTTGCTTTAAAGATTGACTCTTGGTGTGGAAGGAGCTGGAGGACAAACACAGTCACCACCACAGCTGAAATAGGCTGTGGTTGTGGGTAGCAAAGTCATTCAAGCAGTTGTGTCCTGCAGTCATGTTCTTAACAACTGTCCTTCTCAGGTATGTTCAGGTAACACCCTGGTCATCCTCCAAATAGATGCACAGCCTAATAGCTAGAACATGCTTAGGGGAAAAACATAAAGCACTCTTCTAGGTCATACTGAGAAAAAATAAACAGAAAAGGACTTCGGTGGTTGATAGTATCCAATTTTGTTGTTCCTTGTTAGTTCAGACTCACCCAGATTCATGCTTCTGCTGATGTTTCTTAGTGCTGGTCCTTCCACCTGGCGGAACAAGCAACAGGAGAAGAAAGGACACTGCTTTGTTAAGTGAGTATCCTAACTTATATGTGTTAATCAGTTTATATATGACATCTCACTCATTTCTCAGAACTGGAAAAGGTTATTTTTTTATTTTTAAAATAAAAGTTATGACTGTTAACCATTGATGCCTATTTAACATAAATAAGAATCCTCAAATTGGGGTGTGCTGAGGAGGGAATCTTTACTCAGTGCAAAACAGCTCAATTGTGACACAGTCAGTCTGCCTTGAGCTGCTGTGGCTTGCTCTACTCTGCCCCATTCTGTGCCAGTCTGCTCTGGCCTGTGTGAGGAAGAAGTGAGGGAACTGGCTTATATAGAGAGAAGCCCCTGCCTCTTGTCCCTGATTGGCCCATCCTCATGCAAATGAGGACCTCTAATCCTCACAGTTTGGTTGATATAAAAGGCACTGTCCTTAATGGTCAGAAATGAGGGGTTCTGATTGGTCAGTGAAGATGTTGATGAGGGATATAACTGTGTAGCTCTGATTGATTGGGGGCGGGGAGCCTCAGTCCTCTTGGTTGAAATAGGACTCTAGGAACTCCTTTATAAGGGCTGGCTCAGATGGCAGAAACACAGTGCAGGCAAACAGTTTAGTGCAGGCTTCTCTCTGAAGTACAATTTGCATGGGAGGCCTCAGTGTAAAAAACGGCTGCTAGGCTTCTTTCGTTTGACAGTCTTTTGTTTTTGTTTTTAATTTGAGCCTAGTTAGTTACCGGGAGCCCTTCTGAGTAGATACCTTCTTTCTTGGGGTTCAACAGAGAACCATGGCTCAACAGAGATGTAAGTAAACTGTCCAAGCTCACAGAGGTACTGTGAGCTTGGACAGAAAGGTATTCTTCCTTTCTGACAAGGAAGAATTTGGGTCTGGTTGTCTCTGTCATCTCACATCGGAACAGCCTCTGGCCCTAGCCCTCCATATCCTGAACCAACATCCATGGCACTGTCTCAGTGATTGCTAGGAACATCATCTTCACTCTCAGGTTGAGCTAGCCTGCAGCATCTGTGGGGTGAACTCCTTGGCCTGGCACATGTGTCCTGCGCCATCTGGAACCTTCATTGCCACAATACCATGTTCACCCCCCAGGACCGAATCCTGGTTAATCCTCACACTGCCTTCACTTCTGGGGTACTCTGAGCCTCTGCACATGGCCTTCCATCCAGAAAGTTTTTTGTGGTCACTGGCATGACTGATGCTCCCAATCCAGCCTGACCAGAGAGGCCCAGCTCCTAAGAGGCCCCAGATGAGGTAGTTAGCTGAGCCAGGGGTGCCCACAGCAGAGGCATCCCTCCATCCCCACATCATGGGTGTTCTGTGGTGTGTTCTGTGCTCTGAACTCAAAGAGCAAGGTCCTGCTCCTCTGGCATCCCCAGATTCCATGGAGTCTGATGGCTGGTGGGCATCAGCAAATGTCAATTGAGGCTGATGGAAGAGATCATTTCCAAAGCTCAGGAAGCCTGCATACAGCCATTTCTCCTACTCTTTTACTCCTACAGGTGATAGTGTGGAGTGTCCATACCTTACCACACTTCCCTAACCAAGCCACCGTCAGGGGACATTGCAGGAGGGAGAGTCTCACCCATTTTCACAAGTACTAATGCAGCCTCCAAGTTCTGCACCCAGTTATCTGTCACTCAGAGGTCCAGGATGAGATGGGGCAGTGTGTCTGAGACTAGCATGGACAATGTTCACGACATAGTGGGCAAGGGCACTGCCCTGAAAGTTTGTGTCCCCTGAGTGGTGACTAGTGATAGAGTCGGTGCCCTTTGCTTTGGAAACAGGCCTTTGTACCACAGCTGCCCCTGCAATGTTCCTGTCCACATCATCGTACAGTCAGATGAGATTTTTTTTAGGTGCAGTTTTGCCTTCCAGATTCGAAGCTGAACTTGCCTGCACTTGTTTGGACCTTCCCTTAGGACACCATGTCCCAAAGGGAGAGAAGTACCTAAGGAGAAAACCCACGTGACAAGGAGGACAGCTTCGGCAGAGTCTCCATGATCAGAACAGAAGCCGGATTCCGGGTGCATTTCCTTTGCCGGGAGCGGCAACCGTGTAAGTGCAGCTCTGCCTCGGCCACTGCACCTGCTTGTACAGTTCACATTAAAACCTGGAACGCGGCAAATCCCACTTCACAATGGCTTTCAGCGCCGGAGCCTGTGAATTAAAGGCCTCCATTGTTTGCAAGGATTATTTCCTTGCCTCTACCAGCTTCAAAGAAATGCGAATCTTTACTCACTTTTCTATTGATCCTTGTTGATCAGATTAACTTTGTTTTGGATTCCTATTGAAACAAAGGCAAACAGATACATTTTAAGCACTTTCATGTGTAGCTTTGTTTCAGTTCAGAATTCTCATTGTGCTTCTACTTTCTTGTTATAAAGATTACTAGGCAGTTGGGGGAAAATCAAGGAATTACCATAAATTCTATTCACTAAATACCAACACTTTCAGGCAAATTATCTCAATTGTAAAATACTTTGGCATACCAAGTAATTATATGCAATTAAAACCCCACTGTTCGTTTACTTTCCCTTGTTAATTTATAATAGAATACCTGTACTCGGGAAAATGAGAAGATTAGCAAGCACTAGAAATCAAAGACATCTCTCAGCACTGCAAAAATAAAGCCAAAACTTCATCCTACTCATCGGGCACTTCAGATTTCAGATGAAATTATTTAATACTCCACACTCTTTAATGAACTATAAAGAATCTGGAGAGCATTTCCTTGAAGACAGAATGTTCTCAGGCCCTTTGTAAATACACTGAGGAGATTTCTCCCCTGCCTGTTCTCCGCTCTGGCGCATGACTCATATACCTGGGGCCAGGATTACTGAGTTTCACTCTGGGGCACACTGTGCGGTTTCTCACCTTCCTCCCCCGTCCTCCCACGGCCTACTGCTGAATGTGCATTTAAACCTCCCATTAGCGAGTCAGCCTTGCAGCCGCCCCAGTGCCAGGCAGAGAGCCCAGGGTGGACATGAAGGTATTTCCCTGGGCTCAGCTCGTAGAGACCTTTTTTCTTGCTCCTACCCACCTCCCCAACAGTGAACCCCAAATCTCAGCTCTTGTCTGTGTTTGCACTGGACGCTGCAAAACCTCCCCAGACAGAAAGCCAGAGTTTTGTGTAACTGTAAGTTACAGGAGGTAAGAAGGTTATTGTCTCGCGAACATTAGATTGCAAACAATCAGACAAAAAAAAAAAAAAAAAAGAGAGAGACACTTTTTAAGGGAAATTTTAAGAACTTGAATCACTTACCAATACACAGTCCCAACTTTTCCCAGGTAGAGGATGCTCTTGGGACTTGAGACATTTGGTGGGAAGACCCAGAAAGTCTCAAGAAAACCAGATGGACTGGTCACCCTCACATATGTTGGGGTTCAGCTGTCCCTGTGACCATGTATGACAGGGACCCAAGGGGCCATGTGCATCTCAAACCATAACTCCTGTACCTAAGGGCACTTACCGTCAACCCCTGGCCTGACATCTTTTGCAGGCAAGGGCAAGTTCGAATCACTGTCAGACACTCATTGTCCAACCCGCTTACAAACAAGGCTACATGTAGGAAAAGGGTCCTTATGTACACATGCCTGTTCCACACAGAACTTTATGAATAAATTAACAGTACTTGCCTTCTTGTTAACACATCATCAACTCCACTATCAAATATCACCGAAGAAGCATCAGACAATTCTCCAGCTGGCAATAGGAGGGAGTCTTTCCTTTGGGTGGGCCCACACCGCTGAGGGGAAACTTATCTTCACAAATATCCTTTTCTGCAGTTTTTGAGTCTTCTGATGTGGCAGGAAGAGGGGTCCGAGTGGATGAGCGTGTTTCAAGGCAGTTCTGTCCTGTTGCAGTGCAAGGTCAGGATGCACAAGGCACTGCCCTGGGTTCAGGGCAGGCCCTGCTCTCACTCCAGCCCAGGACGCCAAGTATTGCTATTTTCACTGCTCTCTCGAAGTCTCATGGCCACACATCTCTGAGAGGCACCTGCCCTCCTGCTCCTCAGGAACAACATGGGAGACTGCTGCCCCTTCCTGGCCCACCGGACTGGCTTCAGGACAGCGAGGAGCACTCACAGCAAGTTCTGCTGAGGCTGCACAGGTGTGAGCCCTTAGCAAGGGCTGAGAACATGCACTGTAAAGTTAGTGAAATTATAAATATCTACTTGATATTTTTTATAATGGCTGATTGGAAGATGAAATCATCAGATCTCCAAAAGCTTCAATAAAGTATTTTCTCATTGGAAGCCAAATCTGATGGTTTCTGTTTAGGAAATATTTTTCACATCAAAGTTTATCAACATTCTTAAATTTAAATTGTAATAAAAAGTAAAAACAAACAAACAGTAGTAGCTGGACATGAACCTCTACTTGACCCACTGCATGTCTGTAGAGCAGCGTCCCAGATCAAAAAGGACGCCGCTGACCTCACATGCTAAACAGGCACCATTCTGAGTCCCTCCCACTATGGTCACGGCTAATTAATTGAGGCAGAAA
Source organism: Anoura caudifer (assembly GCA_004027475.1). Lineage (NCBI taxonomy): Eukaryota > Metazoa > Chordata > Mammalia > Chiroptera > Phyllostomidae > Anoura > Anoura caudifer. The sequence goes on along the minus strand of PVKU01005694.1, from coordinate 10,075 downwards.
ATCTCTAAAAGAGTAAAGCACTGATAGTAATCGTATCATAATGGTACATAGCAATTGTCATTTTGGCATGTCTCAATGCCTAGAGGACAATTAACGAAACTGTTTTCAGTGAAACTACTAGGACCCTTCAAAAAATGGTATGTTCTGTGCAGTATCTGTCACGTTAGCATGGCCTGTTTTTATAAGATGTTTTTTATTTATTTATTTTTAGAGAGAAGGGAAGGGATGGAGAAAGAGAGGGTGAGAAACAGCAATGTCACAGAGAAACATCGATCAGTGGCCTCTCCTACTCTCCTCAACTGGGGACCGAAACCCACAACCCAGGCATGTGTTCTGACCAGGAATTGAACGGGTGACCTTTTGCTTTGCAGGAAGATGCCTAACCAACTGAGCCACACTGGTCAGGGCCATGGCCTGTGTTTTAATTTGAAATAGAGATGGGAATACTTCCTGAAGTTATCAAGAGGTAACACAAACATATAACTGTAGTTGAGCCTCCTAAGTGGGGTCAGCTTCCCCAGCTTGCAGGTGCTGCGCAGCTCTGACCTGGAGAAGTGAAACGTTTGAGGTACTTCTGGAGGAAGGGGAATCACAAGGTGAATATTCCAGCCATTGACAAGCCAGTTAAAAGAGTGTTACCGATTGTTACCAGTGTCCTATACAAGACCCAGGCCCGATGTCTGTCTAATCCAGGATGGCCCTTCCCAGCCCATTCTGGACGTGATCCTAGAACACTGCCCAACAGAACCTTCTGTGAGGGTAGAGATGCCCTGTATGTACCCTGCCCGACTACACTGGCCTTTAGTCTCATGTGGCTTCTGAGCACTTGAAATTTGGTGAAATTGGGGGACTACTTTTAACATTGCATTGTATTGTGTTTACATTTGGATTTGACAGCAAGTGTGGCAGGCGGCTGCAATATTGGACAGCAGTTTCCAACTTTCAATAAGCAGTTGCACCAAAAGTAAGAAAAACGACCCATTGTAGTCAAAGAAATGTCAATGAAACCAGTAACTCTTCATCGACTTAAGATATATTTGCAGTATTCAGTTTACTTTTTTTCCCCATTAAAATACTCAACATTGGTATTTCATGAGAGAGGGAGGCCTCATAAGCCAAAAGAACATGTATATGTTTGATACAAGTTTGGGAGATATAATCGGCAATATTTATCAAAAGTATTTTAAAACATGTATATTCTTTGTCCCAGGAATTTTATCTCTAGAATCCATCCCAAAGAGCTAACTGAGGTCTCACACAAAGATAAAAAATTTTATTTTGAATTATTTTAAAAGTCCAAAACCAACTCAATGACCATGAATAGAGAAATGATTAAAAGGATTAAGTTTATCCAATAAGACAACATATTTATAAAAATTAAAATGACATTGAGAAATGTGTATGATATAATTTTAATTGAAAAATCTGGATACAAAATAGTATATAGAATATTACCCTTATTTTATTTGTGTTTGTGTGTACATAAAAAAACAGAAAGAAAATGAACAAAAATATTGCCTAGGGCCATATTTGAGTGGAAAGATTATTTCTTTTTTACGATTTTCTATATTTTCCTAAACGTGCCTCAATTAGTTTTACCAAAAGAAAAAGAGATCAATGGCATTAACTCACTTAGCCCACCAATGTGTCATTCAGAAGATGCACACTTGAAATGGTAAGTGGTGCCCAGGGAGTTCAGTAGACAGCTCTGGGCACATACTCTTTCAAGCCATTAGGGTACCACTTAGGTGCATTCTTAGCTGAATAAATTAATTGACTATTGGCTTAATGTGTGGATCCCTGGTGGATATTCTATTCCTCTCCTTGGTATGCACTGTGTCCCATGAAAACTCTTTGGTTCCAAGAGATAAATGGCACAGATTTTGACACGGTGGAACACTCAAATACTTCAAATTATACTAGTTTCAAAACAACCCAGTGATGAGAGTTGATGGACTTTGAGAAATAATCACTTACACCTTGCAGCAAGGCATGCATTTGGAAGCTCTGGGAAATGCAGAAAAAGGCTCACTCTGTGTGGACTTGGCTCCTTCCAGCCCTTCTTATCCGATGTCATCCATAGCTTGAAATGAAGCCCCATGTCTGGGAGAATCAATGTGCTTCTGAGAGCACACAATCCAGTTTCTTCTCTCCAGGAGGGCTGGGCACTGGCTCCAAAACTGAATTTTATGCAAACTTGTGATGACTAACTAACTCAGGGAATCATGTCAAATTGTAAACTTTATTTTATTTTTTATCAGCTGCTGGATAATTGAAGGGAAGGAGATGCCCAACTGACATCCCGCCCCAGGCATCAGCCTGTCTTGCCAGAGCCTCACCACCCAAGACAGGTGTCAAGAAGGAGGGTGGCTTCGTGCTGAGGTGGTGCCCCAGTCCCCTGTCAGACTCCCCAGCATTCTCCCCCTGTCACATCGTGCTCTCCCTCCCTGCTCCTTCAGCCTCTCCCTCCAATAGAAAGTAAACATCCCTCCACATCAATAATTGATGAAAACAAACTTTAAAAAGAAGCAGTGACCCTCAAATTTCACATAGAGTTTCCTGTTTTGACACAACCATTACTTGTTATTTTTAGAAAGCCACCAAAGTCTAAATCATTAGCAAAATAAGTTTTAAATCACAGACTCCATTTTCCTTCTATTTAACAGCTTCTGGAGGAAAGTGCTACTCTTTAGAATAAATAAATCAATGATGACCCATCTAGTCCATTCCACGGATGGACAGATCTCTTGCTGTCAATCAGAAATGAGCCCTCGGCTCCCCGAGCCCAGGAGCCGTCTCTGCTGTCACCCTGTCCGCATTCATGCAGCAAGCACAGGCGGCTCATTCATATCTGGAGACAAATTTCAAGTCAGAATTCATAAAACTGCATTATTGCAAAGTTGAGCTTGTAAAGTCAAACATCCAAGTTTGCTGTACCCCCAAATTTAAGGCTCCGTAAAAATGGTAACGGGTTCCATTGTACAGTCTGTATCTTAAGCTGGAAAAAAAATCCATCAAATCCCACATGTGTGGAGAGCAGTGAAGTTGGCCTGAAGAATGTTTCCTTAGAAATTTCTTCTTTTTTCTATTCTAATAAAAAATACATTTCTTAACATCAAGAGGGTAACTCCAAAAGAAAACAAAGGGACAAAAAATTATAGCAGAGAGTGGAATTTTATGTTTTGATGTATTTTCTGTGGGCAAAGTGATCTCAGACGAAAGCCCAGGTTTGGAAAGCAGGTGGTTTGGGGACCAGCAGCGTCTGTCACTGGGGCTGATTCTGACGGCAGGCACGACCTACTTAGGCAAATGTATTAATGTGTTCAGAAGTGATAGTTTATTTATTTCTCAAACGTATCCTTGATTATATCAATTTAAATATGAAGCTTCCAAATGTGTTTAAGTTAATTTGTTTACATCACACACTCACAGACACCTTTTGTTTTCAAATTGTAACCTCTAGGTTGCAGAGACAGATGCACCCAGAACAGGGTCTCACCTGTGGACAGAATCAGCGGGTAAGGGGTGGGGGGTAGGAGAAAACTCTTAGTCGCGTTTGGAGAACGTAACACGTGCCTACATGCCTAACCGTTGTAGAGGCTGCATCAGTCACTACTGATTCCCTTTCTACTATTTTTTTCATCTCTATTTTCATACTATCCCTATATTCTCTTAATACAGAGTGATGAATAAGTTTTTTAAAAGTGTGATTCTTAATTAAATGCAAAACCATGTCAGGAGCAGCTACTGATATGTCCTGACAGAGAGGGTGGCAGGATGGAGGGGCCTGGCTGCGTCTGAGGTGCCCACTCACAGCCCGCACAGCCCTCCCCCTGCCAAAGCCACACTGGGGTAGCAGGTCAAGGATGGTGGAGAACCATGAGGTAAACCACAGCCCAGACTCGCAGGGACTTCACGCGGCAAAGGCATCTTTCTCCTTGGTCCACGTGTACATCAAGGAGGACGTGGCCTCTGCTCACAATCTAACCGTGGCCCCCAAGCTGATGGAGGCTTCTTTGTGAATTGTGTGCCAGCCCTTCAAGCTGCTCTAGGGAGTGGCATGCGTTCCTCTGTTGAAGTCACACAGCCACATCTAGCCTCCAGTGAATGAAGAAGAACCACCCACTATTCTCCCAGGAAAGAGACTAAGAAAGTGAGCAGACCTAAGGACCAGCATAGGAATGTGCCCAACACTAGGACCAAGGAAGTGGACATTGAGCTACTTAGGACAATCCATTCCTTCTGCCGAATGCTTAATGTCTGGGTGACCATTGACCCAGGTCGAGCTTTGGGGACATATGAAAAGCTGTGCTGAGGGACTCCTTAAAGTGATTATTCTTTCATATGTTATTGAATCCTTTTCTTAAAAAAAATTAGAGAGAGGGGAAGGGAGGGAGAAAGAGAGGGAGAGAAACACTGATGTGTGGTTGCCTCTCATAAGCCCCCAAATGGGGAACCCAGCCAGCAACCCAGGAATGTGTGCTGACCGGGAATCAAACCATGACTCTTTGGTTCATAGCCCACACTCAGTCCACTGAGCTACACCAGCCAGGGCCTGAATCCTTTTCTTTTGACTGTTTTTCTCCTTATTTGAATGTGTTTGTATGAGAAGGTGATGCTTGGATTGTAGCAGCTGTATTGAAGTGATGCAACAACACCAGCAAGCTGTGGATGATGAAGGAGGGAAAAATGAAAGTCTGAGCATTGATGAGACCACACAGCCCCTGCCCCAGACCCTGAACTGCAAACCAGGCTTCTCCTGTGAGACAGTGGAGTGACTTTTCTGCTTAAGCCAGGACTAAGCAGATATTGTGTGGTGTGTAGCTGGATGAATCTAAACTGATACAATCACACTTCTGCAAATGATTAGTGACAAAGTAGACTATTAGCAACATTGCAAAGGAGATCTAATATTCAGTGAAGGATGATAGAGGGAAATTAATTCCACCGGAGCCGTTGGAGACACTCTCTTGACGAGAAGGGCTGCTGACAAACTAGTAGGAGTCTGGCAGGAGAAGATTGTTGCAGCATCCCCGTGAGGGGACCACACCACTTCATTTCACCTTTCATTTGATAATTGGCTAAGTCTGTGCCAGCCTGAGCTAGATCCTGGGGATGGAGAAGCCATGGGTTAAGGCAGGTTATTTGTTGCCAAGGCTTTAGAAGATGCTCTCATTTCTTTAGCTGGAAACTGCTGGGTGTTTGGGCCACAAGTTCCTGACAACAGAACCACACAAGGAAAATCAGAGAAGGGGGATGAGAGGAGAGAGGTGCCCGGCATGACGCCTGGACCCAACAGAGCCTGTGTGGCAGAAGGTGGCAGAGCACCTCATGTTCAGACTTGGTTCCATGAACCCAGGTCCAGCTCCGTGTCCACCCTGTGCTTGAGATTTCTGTCCCCAGTGTGCTCTGACCCCCACTTTGGTCTAGAACAGCCAACAGCATCTGACTTAACAGGGGGCTGTAAGTGCCTCAAATACTCTTCAGAACTCCTGGATAAAGCAGCTGCAGAAACTCGGAGCATAATTAACTGGAAAAGTTGAGAAGTCCGTACTTGGCAACAGCAACTGAAGTAGCTTTAAAGGGCTCCACTTCCTCTCGTGTCCTTAATGAGGGTAGTTTAATTAAACTATATTAAAATCTGGCAGTTTCACCCTCTTTCCCTGATCAATTCAGACAACACTGGTGCCAGTTCTCAAAATCCGTCTTTTGAGCTCAGCATTCTGAGTGCCGAAGCCTGGATGATATGCAAAGATAAAAACAAGTTGATTTTGAGTTCAGAAAGGAAGAGAGAAAATACTGTTAAACTCCATAAGATCATGACAGGTCGGTAAAGAGTTAAGAAAAAACTTCCTGCAGATCCTCAGTGTGATTAGCATATTTGAAACAGCAAGAGGAAGTGCTAACTCAGGGCACAGGCAGTGAAATGACAGAATATACCGGGAAGTGACAGAGGCTGCAAACTCCCAGACACTTGGAGCTCAGGATGCTGGTGGGCCTGTTCCACTACCCCTGCACAGGTGTGACTGGAGCCACTGTCATTTTTGTAAGGCCTCTCTCAGACTGACCCCATGTCATCATGCAGAGACTCAGGAGCTGCAAGTGTCCTCTCCTCACCCCCTGCCCACGGTGTTCCCAGGCCCTGGTCTCCACAGATTGTATCAAAACCTTTTGTCCACATGAGCCCATTCACTGAGTATGTCCCAGACTGCCTCCACCAAAAGCCAGGTGACAAGTCCTGTAGTGTGTTGAATGGCAACCCCCCAAAATACATTCACATCTTAACCCCAGAACCTGTAAATATGACCTCATCTTGAAAAAGGGTCTATGAAGATCTAATTAGTTTAAGGATATCTATATGAATAGGTCATTCTGAATTATCCAGATGGTCTCTAAATCCAATTATGGATGTCCTTATAAAAATCAGAAGGAGAGAGACACAAACACAGAAAAGAAGACCACATGAAGACAAGGGCGGAAATGGGAGTGATGCAGCCACAAGCCCAGGGACACCTGGAGTCCCCAGTGGCTAGAAGGGACAGGAAATGTCCTCCCCCAAAGCTTCAGATGGTGCAGCCCTGCCAACACCTTGATTTCAGACTTTTGGTCTCCAGAACTGTGAGGGAATACATTTCAGAAGCCATACAACACAGTTTATGGGTTTTGGGTTTTTTTTTTGTTTTGTTTTTGTTTTTTTTGCCCTGGGGCACTCACAGGAGTCCCTCACCATCCAGGGCCTCTGGGAGTCTGGCTGAGCAGAAGCACCTGCCGAGTTGTTCTCTGGGTCCCTCCTCCTCTGATGGTGAGGATGGAGTGTGGGAAGGACAAGGGTCCCCACCAGGACCTCAGCTCCAGACAGCCCATCTTCCTGGGCCTCAGGCAGAGACAGAGCTTGGACCAGGCACAGACCCTCCACAGCAAGGCTGCCCAGGAGTGCTCAGAAAAGCTGCGGCCTCACCTGCACTCACAGGACCAGCCAGGCCTCAGAGAACCCTGGCTGGGTAACCGCTGTGTGCAAGCAACTGGGCACGCCGAATCTTAGCTCAGAGCATTCCTGGGGCCTCCATGTCTGCAAACAGCTGGTTCCCACCTCACATTTATGCCTGTGACTCTCTCCTGAACACTGAATCCATGGCTCAGACTAATGCTTGTCTCGAGATCATCGCTCAACAAATATTTGTGCAACCGCAGCCTTTTAATCTGTTATGTAACCCTACTCAAGAAAAAAGCTATGTGCACCTCTGGCACCTTAAGCATAAAATTGGGGCCAAAAATCCAAGTGGTAAGTCATTGAGGTTTTAAGTTTTCAACACACATGAAGGTAATTTGAAAATCATCCTTTACATCATTTTAAGTATTTTTCTAAAGCCCCAGGTTAGTTTTTTTGATGACCAGCTCAGTACACGTTTTCCATTTGCATTTCCAACATGGTCAGGATATCCTCCACTTGGGTCCTTCCATTTCATATGCCAAATTCAAGGTTGGGGGATGCTGCCCCATTTGACATGGTCAGTGGATCCACTCACTCCCTGGTCACCTTATTCCAAACACTGAACTAACAGCAAATGTTAGAACTCTACACAGAAACAACTTCACTTCTTTGCTTTGTTAGTCACTGCTGACATTCAGTGAACAGAGAAAAAAAATTAACTACCTATTCTGAGAGAAGAATTCCAGAATATTCCACGAGTTCCCAAATAAGATTTAAGAGGACAATATGCTAATCACAAAAAAAAAACCCTTGCAATAAAATAATAAATACCTCACTACTTCAAGGTTTTAGCATTAAGGTACATTTCCTACAATGTCTATATGTTATTCAGTTGTAACTACATTTTCTAAAGTTGTGTTGGTGCAATATTGTTTCACCCCAAAACTGACCCTTTAAGGGCGAGGCCATGGCTCATTGTGGCAATTAATTCTTCCCCATCCTCCTCACGTGCTCTGGTCCCTCTGCAAGTGTAGAGATGTGTGGTTGAAAACATCTGTCCAGAACACACAAGTAGAATTCTCACTGAGTGGCTTTGTGAATCCATCACCAAAATGAACTCTTCACCAACAGTTACTCAAGCCAATGTATGAGAGGAAAGCTGACAAGCTCATTTGAGAATAAACACAGAGGCCAAAGGAATTCTAACATCTCTGAGAAACAATAAAAAATGATGGGACGGAAGCTCCATGCAGATTATACCATTTGTATTTTAGACAAGAACTCAACAAAGGTCTGTGAAGAACTGTAAAGTCTGAGTTAGACTTTAGAAATGCATTGCCCACTTTGAAAATCGGTAATAATAATAAAGAGACTCTTTAAAAATAATGTGGTTGTGACTGAGCTACTCCAAAAAAGGACTTACTTGTTCTTTTCCTTCATGAGGATGCACAGAGCACTCGGGGTGTGGCAGACATGGAGCCAGCACAGGGATGCAGTCACCCAGATGCTGAATCTCCCCGCCGTCCTCCGCTCTCAGGGTCCTGGGTGCTGCCCCTGCTCTGGATCCTCCCGGCAGAGCACCCTGAGTTCACCCTGAGTGCTCCCGGCAGAGCACCCAGAGCACAGTGGTGGGCACTGGTCACCTGATCGCTGCCCTTTTGTTCTGGGCAGAGCCCCCTTCCAACCTCCATTCTTCTGGATGCCATAGACTCAGCCCTCCTACTTTGCCAGTCCTCTGGTGGCCCTGAGGGCAGATCAGTCACTCTCCTCATTGGCAACCACTCTTCCCATTGGCTCCTGAGCCTTCCCCAGAGATGCAAAAGGGCCTGTGGGCTGGGACATTCATGGCATCTCAGATTGCCCTACTTTATATATTGCATCCTGTGCTCCTCTCTGTTCAGTTGTGACCCCAATGGGCCAGTCCAAGAGACCAATGCCACAGCAGGCATCCTGCCATCACCAGAATTGCTCCCCACCTGCAAGCCTGCTCTGCCTGTTCCCTTCTTGCCTTGGCATGAGAGACCACCCAGAGGTGTCCCTTGTCCCTGGGACCCTTCACACTTCTGCAAGGCCTACCTCCTAAGCACAACAGACACCATCAGGAGTGAACAAACCCCAGCAAAGAATGTGGCTGAGTTTCCAAACTCAGCAGGGACAGCGGCTCTCACACAATGGGTCTGTCCTGGGGACTCATCCACCAGCTGTCATGGTGGTGACATGGACGCTGTCCACAACAGAAGCCTTAACAGACATAGGAGTTAATGCATCTACTCTGGAGACATTCTCAACGGAGCACAAAGATGTTAGGGCAAGGTAGCTCCCGTAGCCCCAGGAGGACTAATAACTAATTAGGAACCATTCAAATGCCCACTAATTGGGAGCTAATTAAATAAACTATAGTTCTGGGATCCTGAGCAGCAGTTTTGAGGACCTGGTGAGGATCCAGTGTGAACAAAAAAAATGCACAAGGGGTCATTGAGGGGAAAGTTGAGCTCCAGACCACCTGCAAAGTGGGTGGTACCACTGTGCCAACACACACAAAGCTAACACACATACGTACTCATGTATGTATCTATTTGTGAGGGTGCATAGCAGTATATGTGAATGCAGGGATAAGCAACAGGGGGGATAATCACATGAACTGGAGAACAGTTACCTCTGGGGATGGAATAGAGATTGGACAGAAGAATGGAAGGGATGAACTTAACAAGGGATATTTTTATTTTACATGAAATTTTTTTTGTTTTTGTTTTTAATTATATTTTATTGATTATGCTATTACAGTTGTCCCATTCCCCCCCCTTCATTCAACTCCACACTGCACACCCCCTCCCACTCACATTCCCCCTTTAGTTCATGTCCATGTGTCATAAGTTCTTTAGCTTCTACATTTCCCACACTATGCTTGCCCTCCCCCTGTCTATTTTCAACCCACCATCTATGCTACTTGTTCTATGTACCTTGTCCCCCTCTCTCCTCTTCTCACTCCCCTATTGCTAACCCTCCATATGATCTCCATTTCTGTGTTTCTGCTCCTGTTGTAGTGGTTTGCTTAGTTGGCTTTTGTTTTAGGTCTGGTTGTTAATATCTGTGAGTTTGCTGTCTTTTTACTGTTCATATTTTTGATCTTCTTTTTCTTAGATA
>PVKU01005693.1:0-118157 GCA_004027475.1 Anoura caudifer | reverse complement strand
TTCTGGTACCCCTATAATTCGGATGTTGGGACGTTTAAAGATGTCCTGGAGGTTCCTAAGCCTCTCCTCATTTTTTCAAATTCTTGTTTCTTCCTCGTTTTTTGTTTGGTTGTTTCTTTCTTCCTTCTGGTCCACTCCATTGATTTGAGTCCCAGTTTTCCTCCCATCTCTGTTGGTTCCCCATGCATTTTTCTTCATTTCACTTATTGTAGCCTTCATTTTTTCATCTAATTTGTGAGCAAAATCAACCAATTCTGTGAGCATCCTGATCACCAGCGTTTTGAATTGTGCATGTGATAGGTTGGCAATCTCTTCGTTGCTTAGATAAATTGGCTCTGGGGCTTTTATTTGTTCTCCAGTTTGAGCCATTATCATTTCTGGGTTTTTTTTTTTTGTTGTTGTTGTTTGTTTGTTTGTTTGTTTTGTCTAGTTGCAGCTGTTAGGTAGTGAGGGGTGGAGCCTTAGGTGTTCCCCAGGGCGGGACAGCCCAGTAGCTGCGTAGTGACGCTGTATGTGGGGGTGGGGTCTGAGAGGAGACAATGGCGCTTGCCTGCTCACTCTCGGATTTCAGTCTGTTCCACCACTTCCCCTTTGCCTGGATTATCTGCACGTGAATGTGGGACCACCAGGTCAGCCAGCTGCCTTGTTCGGCCTCACTGGTTCTGCACAGTTGCCACCCCGTGCCCGGGTTCTGCTAGTCGGCGTCTGTGCACCTGGGGCCTGCCAGCCACTGCTGCCTGCGAGCCCGTCGGCACCTCCGCTTTTTCCTGCCGTGACTCCGCCCCTCTTACTGGTCTGGATGAATCATTGTCGGACTTCCAAACAGTTTAATTTTCTGAGTTCTGGTTGTTTTCTTGTTTCTAAATCTTTGTTGTCCTTAATTTTGGTTGTGATAGGAGGCACAGTGTGTCTGCCTATGCCTCCATCTTGGCCGGAAGTCTAACAAAAATCTTATGTTTAGATCTCATGAAGGAATATATGCAGAACATCACAGAATCTAAAGACTGATGGAGCCCTGGCTGGGTAGCTCAGTTGGTTAGAGTATGATCCTGATAGGCCAATGTTGGAGGTTAGATCCTGTGTGGACTTTAGACAAGTTATTTAAATTCTCTGGGCCTTTGTTGCTCATTGGATCACCAATTTGTTACAAAAGGATATAACTCAGGAACAGCCAGATGGAAGAGATGCACTAGTCAAGGTATGATGTAAGGACTCAAAGCTTCCACGCTTAACCAGTTGCTTCACGTCCCAAATCTCTCTATATTTTAATATATAGTAATTCATTCAGGAATTACATATCAAATTATTTTTTAAGACTATGTTTTAGTAACTGATTATAATATATTTATAGAAAATTATTAATTCATAATTATTATGTAGTCATGTATTATCATTTTGTTTATTATCCATCTTCCCTAAACAGGACTTTCTGCCCAAAGGAAATTTTCTGTATGTGCAGTGTCCAGTGTTGTACCCACCAGCCACATGTAGTGATCGAGTACTTGCAATGTGGCCAGTGCAACTAAAGCACTAAATTTTTTATTTTATTGCATTTTAACTAATTTAAATGTAAAGTTATATACTCACATACTCTCTTTGACAGTGCAATTCTAGAGCTCAGAATAGTGCCAGGGAAAAAGTAGGTGCTAAATAAACACTTGTATATTGTTTGGATAGGTAGGTGAAGTTATCTGATGACTTGGCTTCATTTGATGACATTGGGATAAGAAAGAGATAAAATTTACTGTTATCTAACATAATATTGACATTAAAAATGGGCCGATGTGGAAGTTACTGGCCCTAGTACCAAAATACAATGGAAAAGGGAGGCTCTAATGATACTAATAAACACTTATTAGTGTGCTTAATTGCTCTATAAATACAAAATCATTTAATTTTCCAATCCCAAGAAATAAGTAATATCATTTCCCCGCATTTTATACATAAGGAAACTGAGGCAGAGAGAGGCAAGGTAAGTTACTCAAGGATACACAACTAGAAGAGCCAGGGTTCAAATCAGGTACTCTGGGTTCATCTGTGTTCTTAGCCTCCGTAATATAATGTCTAGATAAGCAGATGTCCTTCTGAATGTCTGGGATGGCGTTTGATGTTAAAACTACTGATTTGACTTTAGGATAGACTCTGAAGGATATACATGGATTTCTCTAACTTGAGCTTTCTGTATCACAGCAAATATAAAACATAGTGTCTTTGTTTTGTTCTATTTTGTTTTTAGTGCATGCACATGAACCCTTGAAACTCATCCAACAGACCATACTGCATGAAGGCAGATATCTTGTTAGAATCAGGAGCTCCAAATATAAAGCAGCTTTATTCCCCTCCTTCCAGAAGTTCAGAAACCAAGAGAGGTAAGATATACAAAAAGAGATCACAAAATGTGATGAGTACAAAAATGAAAATATAAAAATAGCATCCTGAGAGCAGAGAGAAAGTGAGAGAATGAGAGAGAGAGAGAGAGAGAGAGAGAGCGAGAGAGAGAGAGAGAGAGAGAGAATGTGCGTGTTTGTGTATGCATAGATTTGGAAACAGCTGATACTGAGGGGTGGGGGTTCCTATTTACCTTCACATTCTGCTCTGCAATTCACCCTGGCCCTCATTTATGCTGTAAGACATTCAAGGACCATAGTCAGAGCTTGAAGATTTGACCCATATCTGCCATTTATTAGCTGATGACTTTGGGACAAGTTGCTTCTAGGTTTACATAATGAGCTCAAGTATTCCCACCCTGTGGGTTTCATGGATTTTTTAAAAATGCAAGTCAAAATGGGATCTTGGCTGTTACAGTCCAGTACAAAATGTAAAGCCCTATGACGGTGTCAGGAATTTCCCTGACTTGTTAATCTACAACATGTAATGGGGTGGGAAAACAAGCTCTCATGCTAGAAATGTTGGCTGAGTAAATGGCAGACCCATGCATAAATAATGAATAGAGTAGGCTCCCTGGAATGTGTCTAGACTTCAGGGAAATATCTGATTTAGTGTCCCAAAGGATCTCATTTGCAAAATGTGCTCTCAGTTGTTGTACTGGCACAAGTGGTGTTGTGTTACAGTAGCCTGGTTGGAGGATGAAAGATAAAAGGGGGCAAACTGAGTGTGCAAGGGTGGTGTCAGGAAGGGCACCGCATTAGTGTTACATCAGTGATCTACAGTATTAGTGATCTACATCAGTACATCACAAGAAGAAAAGCAGGAAGTCCAGGATCATTTGATAAGGAATAGAGAAATTTCTGAGCTATGATTTGAAGCTTATCAAGTTGGCATAAAAGATTACATTTGTGAAATACTGTACAGCTTTGAAATGTACTTTCCAAAAGATTTTTCTTTACCCTAAAAAAATAAAATAAAACTCTAATGCCAAACACTTTGTGTTGGGCGCTACCACCCCCATTTTATAAGTAAAGAAACAGAAGACCTATAGAGTTTAAGTGATTTGCTTAAGGCCTCACAATAAAACCAATAGCTAAGAAAGGATTTCTTACCTGAAGCCCAGTTATTTTTATCATGCCATAGAAAACAGATGTATTAATGACTGACTTCACTGGAGAATAAAGTGAAATTGCAACTTAAGAGGAGGAAGGTCAAGCTTGTACAAGCTGTGTTGCCAACCCTGTGGACTAGTGTAGACCCGTTTAAGAATCTTCTAATTGGAATGAACATTCATAATTAACTGAAGATTTTCATAGAATTAAATAGGAAAGTAAGCATAGAGTAGAGCTTTACCTAGTCAACCTTCAACTACATTCAAGGATTTCAGGTAAGGAGGGCTTGCTTGGCGTTCCCACAGGCGAACTCCCTTTCCTGAGCAGCTGTCTGCAATGACTGGAGACTTCGTCCCTGGAGCTCTGAGAACTTGCTTTTCAAACAGAAGCCCCCAGGCAGCCCTAAGGAACCTGGCATCTCTTGAAACCCTCTTATCAAGGATAGCTTTTGCCTAAAGCTCTATTTTGTAAAAGGCAAGGGAAGTTGGTGGCAATTATCCAAGTAATTCAAGCAAGAGAAATGCATTTGTCTCCCATTACCTAATTTTTCAGGCAAAAATCTCCTACGGCAGAGCTTCTGCATTTCTATTGTGTAGAGAATTACCTGGGGAGCTTGTTAAAATGCAGATTCCAATTCAGTAGGTTTGGGGTGGGGGTGGAGATTCTGTATTTCTAACTAGCTGCCATGGGATGCTGCACCTAGTCCGTGGATCATGCATGGGGTAGCAAGGTTTTAGAGCATCCAGTTACCAATAGAATCTGCCCCAATTCTCCAGTTGGCTATCTTTGAAGAAGAGGGTTTCAAAATTTAGGGCACATTAAAGTTCCAAGGAACTTGGAAGAAATGCAGTTTCATTTGGTAGACCTGGGTAAGGTATTGGAATTTGCTTTTCTGACAAGTGCCTCAGCCCTTCTGAGGGGTCATTCTCTAAGAAATGTTGCTTTAGAAAAAAGGAAGCACAATAGTGATCCAAGGTGCTTGGAACTGCTCAACTGGGCCAGTATGTAGCCTTTGGAATCAGTAAGTCTTAACTACTGAGATGTTTCTTTAGGTGGTAGATGATATAAAATTCAATGGAAGAGTTTCAACCTATAAATTCAGTGAAATACACTGGAGTATTTATATGGGCTTCTGCATTGCTGAGCAGGGAAAATGGGTCTCACATCTCTGATTGCACCCCTTGTAATTTTATTCTGAAGAACCTGAGACATGACAGAAGTAGGAGCAAATGAGGGTCATAATAACTGGTACCAGAGACAGCCCCTAGAGGGCTGGACACCCTGGTGAGAAAAGGATACATGTTGCCCCACGTCCAAAATCGAGTCTTTTTTTTGTTTGTTTGTTTGTTTCAGAAACTGTTTTTGTGGAAATTTACTAAAAAAGTCTCTGGGTACCTACAGACATAGGTCACTTTGAGAGATGCGTGTTTTTGGGGGGTGAAGAATTGACTATAGTGTAGCAGTGTAAAAGTAGATAAAATTGACTTATGGTGAAAATAGTTATATTCCTCCACTAGCTCCTACTCGCTTTGCTTAGACAACTCATTGGGGAAGAAGGCACTGACATGGTTTCAGCTACCTCTCCTGAGCAACAGAAGGACCAGGTGATGGAGAAAAAGGAAGTGGGGCTGGAAGGGCAGTGACTTAGAACCCAAAAGATTAGTTGCATTCTTAACTCAACCAGTAAGGGGCGTGGCATTTTGTACCATCACTTTTGGTCCTTTGTCACATGTCCTTTGAACAGCATGAAAGTAGATTAAAAATAAGAGCCCATGGAGCTTGTGAGTTCTGTGTTTTCATTATTGCCGCAATTATATTTCTCTCACTAGTGCTACGATCAGCTGAGAACAGCTGGGGGAGAACTCATAAACATTCACCTAACAATCCATCACATGGTGCGTCTGTCGCAGTTCTGTGTCTAGACTTAATTATCTGCTTTTCAATTTCATTGTGGCAAAGTTTTATGTTCTGAAATGCCTTATACTTGAGGACTTCTATTTTCTTTTCTTTGTGATGCAATCATTGCCACAGACCACATCTCTGATTTACTAAACCATTGAAGTCTCACATCTGAAATAAATTGATGAAGTTGGCTCCTTTTTACAATGAACTTTTAATTAATCTATTACAGACCCTCTTTTTTGGTTCATTTATTTAAAATATTTACATAATTTTGTGTTGTTTAAAAAACTTTTATTAATAGAATGATAATTACTATTATCTTCCAATTCTGGAGTTTCGGAGTTAGACTTACACAATAGATTTGGAGAATATATAGTCTCCAAAGCTTAAACTTCACCTCCTTTGTGAAGACTGCCTTGATTCCCTTAAATTGTAACTAATTATTTCTTTCTCTTTCATCCTATATATCATTGCTTTTTTCCTCTATTATTATTCAGTGTATTTCCCAGTGTAAGTGAGCAATTTTAGGTAATATACGATATAAGTTTATACTGAACACTGAAATAATTGGGTAGATTAAAACATGTACTGAAACCAGAGACCTTGGTAGGGATCTCTGTGTTGGACCAAAGAAGTTTCATAGGAAATGAACGTCTCAGAAAAATCTGAAATCCCAGGGAAGGAGCTAAGCAAGTAAAAAGAAGGAAGTGTTCCGTACAGCAGTCCTGGGTAGCCTGCGTGGACCCAGAAGTCTAGTTCTAGCTCTGACGTCACCAACTCTGTTAGCTTCAGAGAGCTTATTAACCTCTCTAATTTCCAGTGTTCTCAACTATCACATGGAGATAATACTGCCAAGCTCCTGGAGTGGATATGATATATATATATAAAATCCAACAGAGGTACGCAGTCACTATATGCTAAAAATGATAGAAATGATATTGGAGGGAAGCACTAATTGATAGCCAAGTAGGGTTCAATCTACTAGCAAGTGGGACAGACCGTGGGCATAAAGTCTAAGGACAAATTTGAGTGAGAGTGAAGCCTAACTTGGGAATTAAGGGCCACAAGGCATTTTCTAAGGTTAACTGTTTTTAAATACTTTCAATCTTCTGCTCTTAAAGACATGAGGTTTAGGAACTGCTGCCTGATTATTATGCTTCATAATATGCATTCAATGGAGGAGAGGAAACTCTATAAAAGGGAATAAAATAATTTGTAGCCTTTCTTTCTCTAAGGTATAAACTACTTATTTTGAGACAAATAATTATTAAAATTATAATTGTCTATTGGCAGGTAGAAAATTAGAAGCAAAGAAATGAATTTATCAAAGCATGGTTACTCTGTGGATAATTTTTATTCTTTTGAGTAGTTTGTATTACTCAGTGGCCTTCAGAGAAACAAATCAATAACTATTATTTAGAGCTTCCCTGCAGCTTCTAGTGCTTCAGGAACCTTTTCTCTATCAGTGATCCCATAATTTTATCAATATGGTATCATTAGCACTCCACAGCTAGCAATTAACCTTTATCCAACAAGCTCAGTTATAGCTTTAGGGAAAAAAAAACTGTCAGTCACAAGGAATATGCTCAGATTTCTGTAGAATAGCTAGTTCTATTTAAGATAGATGAAACAGCTGGTAAAGTTATAGTTAGAGCTAGAGTAAGTATTGATTTGCAAGAACCAATTTCCTGTTTTTAAGTCAATCTGAGGAACCAAGGGGATATCAGTTGTCAGTCATTTTTAATCTTCGTGAGAAGTAAAGTGCTCCCTGATAGGGGCACCATAACATTCTGGTTTCTTGCAGAGCTCATTAACAATAGCCCCATTTTAGATTCCCAAATACACATTAGTGTTTCACTAGTAACACTGCTGTATTTGTAGGGTGCTTTCACACAGTCACTTCAAATGATCCTCATAACATCGCTGGGAGGTGGTGATAATTATGTCCTTTATTCTGGTTTGAAAGTAAAACTCACAGAGATTAAGTACCATGTTGTTTCTCCCACAGCTATTAAGTAACACAAAGCCCTAGTCTTTTAAACTAATTTTTATGAGTACTTTTGAGCAAAAGCATATCCCTGGTTCCTTGTCCCAAATCTACCAGTAAATTTCTGGATAACCTTGAAAGTTGCCTACCTGGTCCTTGTGTCTTCAGCTGCAAAATCAGCTGTAATAATGGGGTTGGTTCTATGAACCCTAAGTTCATTTCTGTATATGAGATCTATGATTCTAGGCATCTCTAAGTTAACTTTGTATCTTAGCAAGAGTATTTAATTTTAATTATTGATGAAATTACATCATGTCCCAGTCATTGTCCCATGGTATGTTTTGTGAGAATGATGATGTTTTTCGTAATATGAATACCCTAAACAAAACATTTGTCTTTAAATCTTTGCAAAATATATTTTGGTGACTCCTTTTTTTAAAAAAATTGTATGCATGATTTACAGATTATATTCATAATAATATTAACCATTGATTTTCCCTCAAGATCTAAAACATTGCTTCTGACAGGTATTAGAAGAAACTATTGATTTAAATAGTCAATACAAAATAACAAATAAATGGATGGAACAGTGACTCATCCATGTTGTTTATATTACTGTGAATTGTCTGGATATACTATCCAAATCATTAGAGAACGAGAAGAAGATTCCAGAGACAGGTCTACAAATAATCTATGTATTAGATAAAAACAGTTTAAGTAGAGGAAGAGATGCCCATTTTAATTTGTCACAGGCTAAACTAAATATAGAAAGAAGAATAAGCTTTTGTTAAGAAGATTAACTTCTTGTTTAATATACAGGGACGCTTGTTGGTCTCAAAGATTAAAATTGAATACAGTCCAGCAGAGAAACAAGTGATTTATTTTAACCCAGATAAACACTGGCAAAGAGAAAAAGAAGAAAACAACCTAAGAAATAAATTGAAAACCCTGCAGAATTATTCTTGATTGTCGAGCTCTTGAGGAAGACACCTATAGACCATGCTCCTTCATCACAATAGAGTTGAACTCAAAAGGAGTTAAATCTCTTCAATTGCATGTTCTACTTATAGCCATTGAAGCACACACCAGCCAGCAGTGTCCACGTCATTATGGAGGAAATAAAACATACACATGGACTACCAAGTCTGGTGGAGGAAAAAGAACGACAGCATGGCTTTCTCTTAAGGGGAGCAAAAGCCATGGCCTCCACCATAACAGGACTTTATTCTACATCTCCTCTCATTACAAGATGGTCCCACTCATTACTCCAGTTACAACAAAAGGAGCCAATGCCCCTCATCACATCACAGAAGAAGGATATTAGCAAATGAAAAGGCAAAAGTGGTTGAGCCAGTTACACTGGTCTCTGCAAGGTTTAGCACTTGTAGGCTGAGGGAGTTTTAGCAAAGAGCAAGCTTCAGAGCAGCCTAGGTGTATTGCAATTCTGATTACCCATGAGAGAACCTATCTGTGGGTGTGGGTCCTGAGCATCTCCGAGTGGGAGCTGGGCCCATGTCATGCAGAAGGGACTGCCACAAGCCATCTTATCTGAAAAGGTTTGAAAGGGAACAAAAGAGGTGTGGTAAATGGTTGAATATATATATATATATATATATATATATATGTGTATATATATATATATATATATACCTATACCATATCACACATACATGGTGGAGGAAAAGTAAATTTACACTTGTGAGTATATAAAACACAGAGCTTATTCTTGGATTGTTATTTATTAATTATTGTATTATTTTCCATATGAACAACTGTAAACCTATTTTTGTCTCATCCTGTACATGCACAAAAACTCATTTTGTATGTGTGCCTATAGGAAATTCATTACTTAATAAAAATCTCTTCAGGAATTCTATATATACCACAGTTCAAAGTAGAACCCCTGTGGTTGAATTGGGAGTAAGGAGCCTAGAACTCCTTGTTCCCTCATTCCCAGTGAAGGTTACTGAGATACCACCACAGTTTGAAAACCAGTGATGCAATCCATGTTATTTCCTCTCTGTATATGAGGAAACTGAGGCCTGGACATGTTAAAATGGTTGTTCCCCTCCCAGTCCATCACTCACCCACCTGGAACTGGGATGCCACTGAAGCCTCGTAACAATAGGATGGCAAACTTTTTCTCTTTGAATATCCAGACTCTCCCTTTTAGTCACAACTGTGCTACTGATTTGGGTCTGTGGCCTTGAACAAGTTAATTGACTTCTTTGAATTGCTGTTTTCTTATCCCAAAACAGTAAGGATGCTAGGAATTATGAAAGCAGGTAAAGGAAGAGCAGATCTCCTACAGGACACTTTTATTTCTACAAAAATGACTCCAGCTGAAATCCTCCAGAAATCACTAAAGCTTTCAACTGCAAATAAAACGAAAGCCTTAAAAAGAACTTCGGAGAAAGCAAACATGAAGAGGGAATGTTTTCTGGGCATCTACGTGGGAAATGTCTTAAATACAGAATGGAACATTTGTAATAGAATGATGTGTGTTTTACTCCTGCAGGCCTTTTAAAAATTTTCAGGGATGTATCGCCAACAGCAGGGAAATAAGAATGCATTAAGCCCTCTTCACTCTACCAACAATCTAGTATATAATTTGATGTGGAGAGTGGCAAACACAAAAATTAATTGGAGTATCATATTTTAGATAAGAATATATAACTTTAGCATTCCAATTTTCTATTTTGCCTTTCTTTTTGTATTTAAAGTTGTGAATTAGGCTTAGCAGAAAATTATGTGTATCCACTTAGCTATACTGCAGAACCATGGGAAAGGAAAGAAAGAGGAATGGAGATCACTTTAAAATATCTCTTAATTACGTGATTAAATGTGTCCATGAAGACCAGAGGATAGTATAACATTTTCTCCATGGCTCACTTTTCAGTCCATGCTAATTTCATGTATGAGAGACATAGATGTCTCCTTTTCTCTGTTTTCCTTTGATCCAGTGGATTGCCTGATGCTGGTGGGCACTAATACACATAGCACATACATTTATAAAATTTAATCAAAAGAATCAAATTATATAAATACCAAAAATTGATAAAATACAAAGAAAGTGAGAAAAGAGAGACAAAATAACTACAAGACTAACAGAAAACTACTAACAAAATGGCAGTTGTATATCTTTTCTAATCAATCATTACCTTAAAAGTAAATGTAAACATGAAACATTTCCAAACCCAAGTTATAAGGCTAGTGTTACCCTGATACCAAAGCCAGACAAAGATACCACAAGAGAAGAAACCTTCAGGCCAATATCTCTGATGAATACAGATGCAAAAACCCTAAAAAAAAAATGAACCAACCAAATCCAATAGCATATTGAAGGATCATACACCATGACCAAGTGGATTTATCCCAGGGATGCAAGGATGGTTCAACCTATGAAAGTCAATTAATATGATATACTGCATTAATAAAATAAAGGTTTAAAATTACATGATTTCTCAATAGATGAAGAAATGTCTTTGACAAAATTTGACATCCTTTCATTATAAAAATATTCAACAAACTAGGAATGGAAAGAAATTATGGCAGTATACTAAAGACCATAATAACATGCTTATAGCAAATATTATATTCCACAGTGTAAAACAGAAAGCTCTTCTTTTCAGATCAGGAAGAAAGCAAAGATTTCCACTCTTACCATTTCTATGCAACATAGTACTGGAAGTCATCCTAACTATAGCAATTAGGAAAAAAAAAAAGAACAGGTATCAAAATCAGAAAGAAAAAAGTAATGTCGCTATATCTTATATATAAAAAACACTGAAGACTTCATTTAAAACATTGTAAGAAGTAATAAATAAACTCAGTAAGTTAAGGATACAATTCAAAACAAAAAAATCAGTTGTGTATCTATTCACTAACAATGCATTATCTGAAAAGGAAATTAGGGAAACGATCTCATTTACAATAGCTCCCAAAGGAACAAAATATGAAGGAACAAACAACTCAGGAAGTGAAAGACTTGTGTGCTGAAAACTATAAAACTTTGAATAAGGAAATTAAATAAGACATAAACAAATGGAAAGATACCTCATGTTCATGGACCTCATGTATACCTTAACATTGTTAAGGTATACATACTTCCCAAAGTGATATACAGATTCAATACAATTTTTGTCACAATCTCAATGGCATTTTTTACAGGAATAGAAAAAATAGTAATAAAATTTATACGGAAGCACAAAAGACCAGGAAATAGCCAAATCAATCTTGAAAGAAGAACAAAGCTGGGGTCTGATACTTCCTGATTTTAAAATATATCACAAATCTTCAGTAATCAAAACAGTATGATACTGGCATAAGCACACCCATATAGACCAATGGAACAGAATAGAGAACCCAGAAATCATGCATATAGAGTCAATTGGTCTTCAATAAGAACACGATGGGGAAAAGATAGTCTCTTCAACAAATGGCATTGGGAAACTGAATAGTCACATGCACAAGAAGGAAATTGGACTCTAATTTTACCCCCTACATAAAAGTCAACTAAAAAGACTTACACATAAAACCTGAAACTAAAACTCCTAGAGTAAAACAGGGGGAAAGTTTCATGACATTATTTTGGAAATAATTTCATGGATATGATAGATATGACACAAAAGCACAGATAACAAAAACAAAATGAACAAGTGGAACCACATCAAATTAAAAAGCTTCTGCAGTGTAAAGAAAACAATCTATGGAATGGGACAATATATTAGCAAACCATATATCTGATGGGGAGTTAATCTTTGCAATATAGAAAAGAACTTTTATAACTTAATATTTAAAAACTGTGTCCTAATAACTTAATTGTGTAGGAAAGTTATTGCTTTCTATATATTTATTTTGTACTTTGACATTATTTTATATCTATTTTATAAGCTCTGATTTTATTTGTTAAGATTTTGGAATTTTTTGGTGAGCAATCAATCTGTTAGATCTTTATCTTGTCATATTGCATCATCTCAGACTTCAAGTAAATTGAACAATAATAGTGATAATAGAAAAACTAGCTTTACTACTAAATGTAATTAGAAAGAATTTGAATGTTTCACCATTATATGTGAGCATTTTAATAAAATTCTTATATATAATCTTTATGAATCTATGGAAGCATCCTTTTACTACCTACTGAGACTTCTATTATTATTGAGAATGGGAGTTGAATTTTATCACATGCTTATTAGTCATCTGTTAGGATAAACATTATATTTTTCCTCTGATATATGCTACAATAACAAATCTCATTAATAAATAAGCATATTTAATCATATGCACTTCTGAGAGGTCTCTTTTGTCATGAAGTATCATTCTTAATATATTGTTAGCTTACTGAAAGAATATTGAGATTTTGAAAACCTGTAACTGAGTTTGAGTTTTTTTAAGGTACTCTGACTCTGCTCATGTCACTTAGTTTCCATTAATTTTAATTCTCTTAAGTGCAAGATGAATACATTCTACCCTATTCACAAAGTAGCTGTTAAGATTAGATAATATCATAAAATTCTGATGTAGTAAAATAAAGTTATATACATATTATTTATTACTTATGGTATTCAAGAGAACTGAAAGAATAGTCATATCTTACAGTAGTAAACATGAGCTACCTAGTGTACTGTTAATGAGGATAAACTGAGTGCATTGAACTACTACTTAGTGCAATTCTCCTTTTTTTCTCCCAATGGCATTGGCTATATCCATTGAATAAATGAGGAGCCCAAGGCACACAGATGGTAAGTTAACTTTTCCTAAGCCTTCACCAATAGTAGACCTACTATCATGGCTTTATCTAAGGGTTCAGTGCTAGCAACCAATAATTCCTGGTTAGTAGTATTGTTTAAGAATGGTAACTATTTTGATGGGTAGAAAGAAAATGGCCCATGGGACAATATTTTGAAGATTGTCCACTAGATGGCATTATGAGCCTATCAGAATTGTTTGAATTAGGTATTTATTCACCAACTAAATACTAATTAGTTAAAGATATTCGTACATGAAAATTACTGATAGCAGTACTTTCTTTGAGAAAGCTGTTTATCTCTTTTACTTGACTATAAACTAAAGGTAGCGATAAGATGAAACTATTTAGCCCATGTGAGAGCCATCGCCCCTGTGAGAAAGATAATTGAGCTGCAGCACAGAGGGGATATACTCTCACAGCAACAAAAGGCCAGTGAGAAATTTTATCAAGAAGAACTAAACATGTTTTTGTTCTCAATTGAATTGCTTTACCTCTTTGAGATAAATGGATTCCAAAGAAGCTTAGATAAGTGTATCAATGACAGGCTTGAAAACAGCTTGGACAGGAAACTGGGTAGGATGACAATGCGGAAGCAATTTTAGGTTTTACTTGGAGGGCTACTTACCCTGTCACCTCTTTTGGGTTCCTTTTGGGAACTGAACACTTGGATGAATGGAATTTAGATAGTGGTAACAACAAATAGTATCATGATTATTAATTCTTGGTTTAATTCTTGTTATTTCTTATGACAAAAAAAAATTTAGAGCCAGGACTTTTTTGATGGGGACATCCTGAACAAACACTGGTTTTTCTGTTTTATTCTGTTCTTTTTCCTTTAATCACATGTATTCCCTCCACACATATTCACCTCCTCCAGTGTACTTTCATTCACTCTTATAGTATGCTTAAGAATGAAACACTTTTACATCTCTTTAAACTCTTGAGAAAGAAAGAACACTCCCAAATGGTTCAGAGTAAAATAGAATAAAACAGAATGGTTTATGGTGCAATTTGGAATCATGGGTGGAAATATTGTCTCTAGTAGACATACTTATACCATCAGCTATAAGTGCAACAGGTATATTTGGTCCTCAGTCATACTTTGATGTTTTTGTTATCATGTGCTTGAAGCCATTCTCTAAAACAGGTGTGTTGAGCTCATTTTCACTGTGGGCCATATCAGCCTCACGGTTGCCTTCAAAGGGCCGAATGTAATTTTAGGGCTGTATAAATGTAACTATTCCTTAACTAGGGACAAGGAGCTCGGTGCTGCCAAGGTGAAAAACAAGGTGCCCGGCCAGATAAAACAAGGTGGAGGGCCAAATTTGGCCCATGGGCCTTGTGTTTGCTACCTGTGCCCTAAAAGTTATCAAAAGAAACTCTTCACAACTACAAAATAGTAATTCTTTCATCAGCAGCTATTTTTAAATCATTTTTATAGACAGATGTGCCTGCTAAGGAAGAGACTGATTTCCAATTGACAGGGAGTGTTGAGAAAAAAGAAGATACCCAATAGTCATAGTGCATACTAATGCCATTAATTAGAGTCAAGAAGAGATAAAAAAGTTTATAAATGTTAGGCATCTTAAGAAAGTATATTCCTCTATACAGTTTTCCTGTTTTGAAATTTTAGCTTTACATTTTATGTCACAGTTTGGGGGAGTTCTATCTTCTTAGTTAATCAGTAAATGGTCAATATTTAAGACATGCCACTCTTCTGAAATCCATCAGACTTAAAGTAGAACATTCTTAGTCAGGTTGCCTGGCTTCAAAGTGTTGAATCATGCTGACTAAGGGGCAATGGTTCAGGGAGGCAGGAGAGGGGATTTGTGTCCTCACAGAAGTCATGTGAGTAATAAAAGCTTCCTTCTAGAACTGGAGAGCTCTCTAGGTGCCCAGGTCAGAATCTTCTAACCAATGGGAGAGAGAGAAGTTTCAACTGCCCCTTTTAATTCAGTGGGAGAAAAATGTTTGGAATGTCATTTGCGTAACTGTGACCTCAATTCAGCAACATGTCCAGGCAGGTGAGACCGAGTCCACCATCCTGTAGGTAGAAGTCCAAAGGTGTACTTTTAACATTTCAATTACAACAATGGGTAGCATAGGATAATATTCTCATCTACACAGGTGAGACTAGAAGGTAATGTCATTCGTTTAAAAAACAATATAACAGATGCTTTCAAACAAATAAAATATTGACTCTTCTCAGAAGTAGTCAATCTTGTTTTTTGAGAATAGATTTGAATTTGGAAATAGCTGAGATGTAGGTAGCTTGGAGCCAGTGCAGAAGAGGATCACTTGAAAAGATGAATAAATAGAAAGGTTGAGGCTGCAGTGCTCAGTCTTGTTTTTCAAATAGGAATTTCTTTCGGTTTTCTCAGACTTTGCCTGTCTGTGATAAGGAAGCTTGAAATAAAGTTATTTGTTGTATGGTAACATGTGCTTTTCTCCCAAATTGGACATTTCATGAAAAAAAAAAAATGCAGTAACTTCAATAGTGAACTTGGTAGACCTTTAAGACTCGGTGCCTCCTAATTGGATACACTAGTTGATGATGCCTAGATCTGAAGAACTGAGATTTTCAGTCACATTTCATTATAAAGAATTCCAAAGATCACCTGAATTTATACTATTTATTCTGGAATTTCATCTTTTCTTTCTTTCTTTCTTTTTAATAAAGTCTAAAATGCTCTAATAATATATTTTGGGATTTTCTAAAATTAAAGGGAAATTTACTTTATTATCTTCACTTAGGATAATTAGTTTTGCCTTCTATAAGACATGAAAAAAAAAGACTTAAATGTAACTGATGCTAGAGTAAGGTCTATGGAGAATTGGCTTAATTCAGTCTCTGTCTTCTGCAGTGACAGGATCCCACTATTTGAACTCACACTGCAAAATGAGAGAACTGGATTAGGTAAAAAAGAAGTTTCTAGATGAAACTCTGAGCTTCTGTTCTGATGATCTATAAGTTGGAAATGTGGTATATAGCAGCCTATTCATAGAGCTTTACACTCAGTGCTGCCCATTTCCAGAGGGACTAGTGACATCTTCACTGGCAAGTCACCATGATCACTGTTTATACACTTCAAGCAAAGCTTTTTATTTATAGAGACTTGGACTTGGCTGATTAAAATATTAGTAAAGTCTACCAGAAGGGAAATAAAGGAAGGTCTTCCTCATCGACACATGCAAATTATAGCAAGTCATGGTGTAACTTTGAGCAATGTATCACCTATATGAGTTATATATAATAAGCTGTATACATTGATATCTGACATATACAATTACACATGTCATATATGTCATATATATTATCTATATAAAAGAATATTTAAAAAGTTTTCTTTTCAAGAAAGTATTTCTATACATTTGGAAAAGATTTTCTTTTCCCCCAATTCTGCCTTTCTATTCTTATTCAATATATTCTCCTATGTAATAAAGTGACTAAAATATGATTGCTTTTCTCATCAAAGGAAATTAGACCATTTATATTACAAGCCTCCTTATCTCCACTAAGTCAAACAAAATCATCTCCCATTTGATCCTAAAGCTAAGAGCCTTCAGGAGCAGGAGTGAAAAGGCAACTGGGAAGATGTATTCTAGAAAGAATTCAGAAATATGGGATCCAATCCCAACTTTGGTTTAGAGCAGTTGTGTGCCTTTGGGCAAATCATGGGATGTCTTTGGGGTCAGTTTCCTAGTCTGTAACATGGAGTTCAATCAGAGAGTTTCTAAGGCAGTGGGTTTCCAGCCAGTCTGCACACGAGAATCGTGTAGAGGCTTTGAAGGAGATGAGTTCTTTGAATTATCCCCAGAGCCTACCACAGTACGTGGTAAGGCTGCCAGATCTAGCAAATAAAAACAGGACTTGCAGTTAAATTTGGATTTCAGATAAATGATGAATACGTTTTTTTAAATTGTTGTTTAGGTACAGTTGTCCCCATTTTGCCCCCATTGCTCTCCCCTTTCCTGTCCAACACTGACTTCCAAAGACAATCCCCACCCCATTAGATTTTAAGTATTAATATACCCCAAATATTTATCTGAAAACCATACACATAATAGAAAGTTGAAGTCTGTTTGTGAGATGAATGTATATCATCAAGCTTGTATTGCTGGGAATTTTAGATAGAGAATGTGAAGTGGTAGGGGGTATGAGTTTCAAGAGATATTTAGTCATACCACATGGGGAGTCTCTTACTCTTTTCTCAAGTGTTATTAACCTTGATTGCAGTACTTTTCAGCCTCTGACAAAAACTATTATAGCAAATGGAATGCTTTTGGCTGTAAGTAAAGTATACCTCAAGTACAATAGCTCAAATGATAAGTTCATGGATTTACTTAACAAGCAGTTTGGAGTTAAGATGAAGTCATCAAGGACCCAGGTGTTTTCAGTATCTTTCTGTGGGGACATCATCAGTGTGTTGACTTTCACCTTCAGGTTTGTCTTTATAGTTGTGAAATCACTCGTGCATCTCCATGTATCATGTCTTCATATAAATACATTCAGAGAGCAGTTTTGTAATGTACATGTCCCTTTAACTGGAGGGATCATTTTTTCTTTGACATTTCTACCCCCAGAACACTTTCTCTTCAAAATCATTGGCCAGAATTGGGTCACATGCCCCCATATTCCCCCCCCCCAAAGGGAGGCTAGAATGCAAATTTCATGTTTTTTCACTCTTCCTGGTGAAAGGCAGGTTCCATAAATAATAAAGGGTATGGTTAGAAATCAATATTGTGGAGGCAACTGAGTGTCATCCCTAACCATCACATCTAGGATAATCCATTCTCTTTAAGTGGCATCAATGCATGGGTAGCAGACCATTTTGAAGGAAAGGGGAAACTTCACAACTTTCGGAGGCAGTTTCTTTGAAAACTTTTATGTATTAAACCCTGAATGAAACCAATGAAACATCTGTGTTGGTCTCAACATAGCCCTTTAAACATAGACCTTTAGACAGAATGCTTAAGCCTGAAAAGTACACAGTCACATCCCTATCTGCCCAGAAAAAATAAAAAATAAAAAATTTGAAGAAGTTTTTTTCTTTTTTCCATTATTCACCTTAGTTTTTCACGCCAACCATTTGGCACAAAATCTCATTGAATTCATGTACAAAAATCTCAGAAGAGCTGGCAGAATCCTCATTTCAAAGGGGGATTTTTTTCTATTGGAATCCATCCAGATGTACTTTCATTCTTAAGTACACTATTAAAAGGAAGGTAATACAGACAATAATTTTCTTTCAATGCCCATGACTGTGCAAGATTCTTAAAGAGTTCTGCACACTTGTTTTAACCTCCGGTTGTCCTTTCGATCAGGAGAGGCAGAGCAACATGTCTTAGAGAATTCTTAACTAGCTTCAAGACCCACAAAAGAACTTTGGCCCCGCTTTTCATGTGATGTACATGCTTTTGCCTACATGTAAATGGGGTGTGTAACTGGGGTAAATTCTTTCTCAGTGCTCCTAAGACACAAATATTAAAGTGTATTTCCCAAAGCTTATATAAAATTTCAAGTGGTGTACAAAATACGTTTAAAATGCTACATATGGAGAAGAGAGATGAGAAAGAAAACTAGCATTTAATGAATAGCTTTGCTATTTCAGACACAATGCTACATGTCTGACATCTTTGATTTATGTAATCTCAAAAGCCACTTTTTTTAGTTTTTTATAGGCTATTGATTTATCCAAGATCCTATAATCTAATGAACATCAGAGACGGAATGAGAATTATTGCCAAAGACTACTCCTGCAGAGGAAGATATGTGGAGGTTTTAAGAATACGTGCTTGATAACGTAGTTTTTTCTTAGTTTGTATCTTTGCCTGTCTATTAAAATAGAATTTCTGTTTAGGGTTGAATTTCAGAGCAGGCTTTAAATCCAAAACAGCACTCGTGATCATTAGCAGGATATCCATCAGAGATATTTTCTTGAGAAAGATTTGCACATTTTCTCCTGTCCACTGAGAAGGATAGGCCCATTCTCTGGAATCCACTCCATTACACATTCCAAGCATAGCAATCAATCATTAATTATTCTCCGGAAGAGTGTTCTGAGTTCCCTTCCTTCTTCGGGTGATATGGTAGAACAGGGAAAAACAAAGACATCTTAGGTCCTTAGTAGTTATGGCAGTGTTTGATCCAAAATCTCATTTTTATAAACATTTTCTAATTCTACACTGCTTCATCACTTCCCAAGAGTAAACAAGGGGAAGACTATGGATTTTTGTGCTAAGGAAACAAGTAGCTATTGAAGTTTCCTATCCTAAGTAAATTTGATTTTTAGCACAAAATCCATAGTCTTAGAATCTTGAACTGTGTCCTAAATTCTCAAAAAGGCTCAGAGGTATGCATAAGAGTTTGTGTGATTATTTGAGAGAAAGGTTGGAGTTTGGAGGAGGACTATGGGAGAGAACACTCTAAATAATATTAGGCAATGAACTCCAGTTACCTCTGGAAAGAGAAGAAAGAATTTGAAAGTGAAAATTCAATCCAGCACAAAAAACACTGCCACAAATTCTCTTACTAGGTGTGTGGGTGTTTCCTCTGTCTGATTCACTGTAATTTGGATGTAGTCAGAGTTTAGGTTATTGCTTTGGGGTAGAAAACTTATTTATTCAACAATCATTTGTTCAATAATAATTGATTCATTGATTCATCAACCCCTTGCTGAGTATCATCTATGTGTCAGACACTGATATAGGGGCAGAAATAAAAGTGTAAATTGGGATGGATATAAGATAGGTGTCCCTGCAGAAAAGAGCAAGTGCCAGACATCAAGGAAAGAAGATAGGAGGGAAGTCTAAGGCATTCCTTAGTCTAAGGCCTTCCTTCTTCAGGGTGACTCCTGCATGCCAGGTCATCCTCTTCCTGCCCCACCCACCTAGTATAAAAACATAACAGTGGGGCCCAAGGCCCTTGAAAATTCTGCTCACTTAAAAAAAGAAATGTCTACATTTTTTGCACATTTAACAATGTGCAAAGAACCTCTGAAAATGTGTTTTTGAATAGAACTAATAATGACGGGGAGTATGAAAAAGTGTGATGCCAGTCCTTTAAAAAGGTGTAAGTCAGAGATCTC
The DNA here is from genome assembly GCA_004027475.1 of Anoura caudifer. Lineage (NCBI taxonomy): Eukaryota > Metazoa > Chordata > Mammalia > Chiroptera > Phyllostomidae > Anoura > Anoura caudifer. The sequence goes on along the minus strand of PVKU01005693.1, from coordinate 97,928 downwards.
AGGCTAGGATATGGATTTCAACTTTGCTACCCTTAAACAGGTGGCTTCAGAATACAGTATTTTTAACTTTTAGTTGACTCTCAGAACTCTAATTTAATATTAACTTTTGTTTGGAGAAATGCCTTTCGGAATTTAACCTGAGGCAAAGGAAAACTTGCGGTGACAGTCCCGCAGCTGGGGGAGTGATCCTCCATCTCCCAGTGATCCCGTCTTGACCCTTCTCTTGTCTATTACTGATTTGTTTCTAAACTCAGAGGAGTCACGGCATGATGGATTCTTACTGGGAAACCCCAACATCACCTAGATGTTGGCCCGCCCGTCCTTGCCATCAGTGTCAGGCTAAGCTTGGACAAGAGAAACCTTTCTCTGACCTGGGATGGGGACCATTGAAAGTGTGTAAAAAATAGGTTCATACTCTGCTCCTTGGCTTGTGCAATTGAAGGAAAGGTTTCCTAATGGCTCATGAAATGAGGAAGAAAGCTGACCCTAAAAACACTAACCATATGCATGAAAACTGAACACCATATTGCCCCAGTATTCAGAAAACTGATGAAAACATTTTCAGTCCTAATCCCAAGCTTGGTCTCTTAAAGACACAGTGAGCCTCAAGTAAGTACAGGCTTCATCTCTGAATTTTTTAAAATGAACTTTTAGCCAAACAGCTGGTAAACAGGTTTCCCTGACAGCCTTTATAGAAACCCTTGTATCTGCTCAACAAAAACATGCTGAGGGGTCCTTTGTGAAGGGCCTTGGGAAGGTCATTTACCCCACTGTGCCAACTGCTGGGTCACAGGCCATGAGTGCATTCAGATATCTCATTGCCTTGTCAAAGATTCCCTTTGATCTGGCATTTCTCTGCTAGTCTAACCTCACCTCACATCATAGTAGGTGTAGTGATCACTCCCCTTGAACGTACAATATTGTGCAAATACATAACACTCATGAAATGAAAAGCATACTGCTGGACTTGCTGTTATACTACTTTTCACTTGTCATAAAGAGACTAACTTAGCCTCTGATTTAAAACAACACACCAAATACCTTTTAAGGATTCTAGAAAAGAAACATTGGCATTTTCATCCACTCTCCCTGAACAGTCTTTGAGTTTAAGTCTTGCATCTCTCTTCTCTCTGTTATCTTTTTTTAAAAAAATTTTATTTATTTTTAGAGAGAGGAGAAGGAAGGGAGAAAAAGAGGGAGAGAAACATCAATGTGCAGTTGCCTCTCACATGCCCCCTACTGGGGACCTGGCCTGCACGTGCCCCGACTGGGAATGGAACCAACAATCCCTTGGTTCACAGGCCAGCACTCAATCCACTGAGCCACACAAGCCAGAGCTTCTCTCTGTTTTCTTAAAGTATATCCTACTGTCTCTGGGTACCAACTATCCTAGGTTAAGATTTTGTTTGTGTTGCACTTTTTTTCTCAGTGTATTCCTCTGATTGTCCCTATTCATTTGCCATAGCATCTAATACCCATATAATGCAAAGAGCACACCATGTTCCCTAATGGATTCATATGTGTGCATATGGTACATATCTTGAAACAGTTTTTAATTTCATATAGCTGTGCAGTCAGCTGCCGGTTTCTACTGCTTCTGGAAGCCTTGCCAGACCATCTGCACACCCTCTAATTACATTTTCTGACCAGAGGGCAACTGGCAGGAATTAAATATGTTATGATCGTATTCAACAAAATTTCAGGATTCCAATGCCCTAGCTCAGAAGCTATACCAGCTGGCCTGCAGCAGGAGACAGAGGTTAACAAGGCTTCCACTTCAACTGCAGTGATGCTTCTCTGAGTCAGCAAATGCTGTTGACACTTAAGAGCTGCAGAACTCAGACCCTGCACAAGTATCAGTCATCAGCCGGTTAGAACAATAGAACTGGGTGAAAGAATAACAAGAAAGATTTTCTGGATCCTGGATGTACTTTCTTGGGATCAGGGGGAATTTCTGTGATGGGCTTTGGGATAATAGCAAATTATTGGATCAGACGAACTAACTGCAGCTTTAAGGATTATCCACCAGAAGAAAATACTCACTAGATTGAAGGAAACAAACTAGTCCACACCAAAGAGGTATAGGTTAAATATGACCACAGATTAAGAATTACAGTCTTACAATTCCTGCCCTTTCAGCCACTTAGTTATCATATAAAACTATATCATTTGCCTCTCTATGTAGCCTGCCCCTCCATAAAGGATATTTGGGGGGAAAGGGCATGCATACATCATATACACATATTGTTTTTATTATTGTTGCAAGAGAGCCTTTGCATTAGGAAAGATTTTGCATTAGTTGAAAGGGACCTTCATGCCTTTATTTTGTGAGTAGAGTGGCAGACGGGGTCAAATGTGGGGGACAAGGAGAGGAAAATGACATGGAATGGGGTCCTTATTATATGAGACTAAGTAACTGATGTTACTTAGAAAATTTGAGTTCAAATTCCTGAGCTTAGTAGTTATATACAGAGACACAGTACTGGGCTAGCTTTCCTTTGTTTATTTTAACATCAACTTCATTGAGATATTATTTATGTATGACATGCTGCATTCACTTAAAGTGTACAACTCAGTGTATACACTGTGTAATTACTGTCACAATCATGATAGAAAATATTTCTAATCACCCTTCAAAATTACTTCTTGCCCTTTTTCTCTCCACCATTACATCCATTCAGCAATGAGCTGAGGTTTTTTCTTTTAATCACAGCTTTTGTTACATTTTTTTAGGCTTTTATGTAAATAGAATCATACTCTTATGTCTGGCATCTTACACTCAATGTAATGATTTTGACATTCATTGATTTTGTTGTGTATATTAGTAGTTTGTTTCTTTTTATTGTGAAATAATATTTGACAGTATGAATGTATCACTTTTTGTTTATCCATCACCTACCTACCTGCTGGGGAACATCTGGATTGTTTCAGTTTTGGGTTATTGTGCATAAAGCTGCTGTGGATTATTTCCAATTTGGGGTTATTGTACATAAAGCCGCTATAAATATTTGTGTACAAGTCTTCGTGTGGACATATGTTTTCACTTCATTTGTGTAAATACTTAGGAGTAGAATGTCTGGGTCAAATGTTTAACTTTTTAAGAAATTACCAGACAGTGTTTTCAAAGTTATTGAACCACATTACATTTCTACCAGGGATATATGAAAACTCAAGTTAGTCAACATCCTCAGCTACATTTGGTGTTGCCAATCTTTAATCCTAGTCATTCTGATGGATGCATGGTAGTATCTCACTGCAGCATTAATTTTCATTTCCCTGACGGCTAATGTGATTCACATCTTTAAGTGCTATTTGTATATGTTATAAGTGTCCAAATCTTTAGTCTAATTTTATTTAATTATTTGTCTCTTCATTATTGAGTTATAAGAGTCTTTACATATTCTGGATCCAAGTGTTTCATTGAATATATGCTTTGTAAATATTTTCTCCATTCTTTTGGTTGCCTTTTAATTTTCCTAGCTATGTCTCTCAAAAAACAATATTTTTTTATAAATTCAGCTTCATTGATATTTTATTTTATATAGCTCATAAATTTGATGTCCCATTTAAGAAATCTTTAACACAAAAAGTTGATAGAATTTCTCCATTGTCTTCCTTTAGAAATTTTATAGTATTAGTCTTTACACTTAGGTCTATAATCATTTTGAGTTAATTTTCGATTATAGTTTGAGTTGGGATTAAAATTTTTTTACGTGTGAATATCTAACTGTTCTAGTAACATTGAATTTTTTATCATCTTTATTGAATGTTAATCAGCCATGTCTGTGTGGCTCTATTTCTTGACTTTATTCTGTTTCATTGTTCCTTATGTCTATCTTTATGTCAGTTTTACAAAATCTTGATTTTTATAGATAGTGTTAATTCTTACACTATCAAGTTCCATCTTGTTATTTTTCAAAGTTGTTTAGACTATTCTGGAATCATCAAATTTCTGAATAAAACTTAGAGTCAGCTTGTCAATTTTAGTGAAAATGCCTTATGGAATTTTGACTGAGATTGCTTTGAATCCATTGATCAATTTGGATAGAACTGATATCTTAACAACTGAAACTTTCAGTGAGCCTATGAATTCCAATGATCTATAAATTAGAATCTTCCAATAAAACTACAAACATGGTTTATTTCTTCACTTATGTGATTCTTCCTCAATTTCTTCAACAATTTCTGCAGTTTTCAATAAAGAATTCTCACATGCCTTTTGTTAAATGTATTCCTAAGTTTTTTCTTAGACAGTCTTGCAAGTAAAATTTTTTTAATTTAATTTCCAGTTGCTTATTGCTAGCATGTAAAAATACAATTGATTTGTGGGTATTAATTTTGCATACTTCATTCAACCTTGCTAAATTTACATATTAATTCATTAGTTGTGTAGATTTCTTGATATTTTCAATATAAGTACATGTGTCATCTGCAAATAAAGTCCAATTTTCTTCTTCCTTTCTGCCTTCGTTTGCTTTTGATATGATTTTGGTGTCATCTGTTCTCCCCCTTATTCCCATTTTATTGTTTTATGGTCAAGTTTTTGCTGTTGCTCACAGGGAATAACCCAACACTACATTAAACACTACATTAAAACTGTGTCTTGGTGAAATTTAGTAGATATCTCAAACTGCTGGTCATTGAAGGGCAGGAAAATAGCTGATGGATTAAAGAAAAAAAGGAATCATGAAGGTATATATGTAGCTAGAAGCAAGGCTGCAATTTCAGCTTTGCTCGGCAGGTGTGCAGCTGATGGGGTCAGTCCCATTGCTGATGAGGTACTTTTGAACAGGTTTGAAGAAAGGAGAAAATGTGTTAGAGCTGTGAATGGAATTGTATTAGCTGTAGCTGGCTACACTGCAGACTTGAACTCCTAGTGATTTTCAAGTGAGTAGGTCAGTGTCAGCCACTGGCATACATGGCAGTCGGATCCCAGTTCCCCCTCTGCGTGACCATCATGGGCTAGAGAAGCAGTCTTGGTCTCCCTGTCGCGTTTCTCCAGCGGTGTCATTTTCTTTCTTCCCTACCATGCTCTCAGTAAAGATCTGAACCCCTTTCTGTGATTAAATTACACCCTGTCCCCACCCCTTGCTCATTGCTATGGTTTAACATGTGTCTAAAGGTGGCTTAGGTCTTAAACAAATGAAACAATAACAATAGCAATCCATATATCGAGAAGAAAACAGCATGTATCCAACCTCTATATGATGCCCTGGAGTTGTTATTTAATCATAATAAGATCTCAGATAAGATTTATATCCTCATTATGGATTAAAAGACTGGGGTTTGAAAGGTGAGGCCTTTTGTTCATGGTCACACAAAACTGGAGAATAAATTGAACCTCCGCCTGAGTTTAGAGTGCCAGTGTTTTTCATTGCCCTCTTCTGACTCTTCAATATTGCTGAACACTTTCATTGCATAGCGTAGTTGCTGACTTTTCACTCACTGTGTAAGTATTACACTAGATTGTACATTTCTTGTTTGCAAGAGTGCATTCACCATTACACTCCCAAACTCCAGTGTAGGGCGTGGCAGATAGCAGTTATTCCGTGCCAGCTTGTTGAATTGATTTCAGTACCCACAGAACCATGTTTCTGTTTGTTTTTACCCACTCATTCATTAAATCATACTTTTCTAAAGTTAGGTGTATGGATCTAGAGTGGGAGTCACGTAAGTAAATAAGCAATGAACTTTATACAGTGATGCAATCTGTGACAGAGAGAAGAATAACAATTGAGGAGACACACACAAAAAAAACCATTTACCTAGCCTGGCCTTATGATGTCAGCAAAGGTTCCCTGAAGCAAGGATATTATGACATGCAATGTCAAGAATGATACAATGTAAAGAAGGAAGATATGCCAGACAGATGGGGCAGTCATGTGCAAGGTTGGAAGTGAGAAAGAGCATGACACATTTGAGGAAATGTTAGGGCATGGAATCTGAGCCATAGAATGTTGAGAGATGGCAGACAGTGAAGGAGTTGCCAACTAGGAGAAGATTCTTGCTACCAAAGGTACATAACTGGCCAAGGGCAGGCTCAGATTTCCTTATTTAGAAAGACATTCTGGCTTCTTTGTGCAACATAACTGAAGGGTGAAGAACAGCATTTGGGAAATAATTACTAAATTCTAGGTGAGAGATGAGTGAACTACGGGATTGGGACAAGTGTGTAGATTTGAAAGATAATGCAAGTAAATCTAATAGAATTTGGAGACTGATTGTTTTGGGGAGTGTTGAAAAAAATTGATGAGGATAATTCTTGGGTTTTGGGTTTGAGGTAATGGTAGACAGAAGTGTCATTTAATGAGTTATTTGACCTCAGATGGAAGTATCCATCTGCAGAAGAGTATCTTCGATGAACATCACCCCAAACAATGTGCTAAAACCACACATTCATCATAATTATTTCACTACATTATAAGCCTCCTCCTACCCCCAACTAATTTGCCACATCTCTTTATAGCACAAAGGCTGAAAACCTCATGTTCACCATTGGCTTCTCTTCTCCTCAGCCCTCCCTTGGTTTTCGATTAGTCATCGAGGTCTGTTAGTCATTCCTTCCCATCCCTCTTGAGAGAGTCTGCCCTGTCCTTTCCTTGCCCCTGTTGTAACTCTAGTCTGAGCCCTTATCACTTCATGCCTGAGCTATTTCCTAGCTAGAATACTTTCCTAACTTGTCTCCATACCTCCAGTTGCTCCCCAGTGCAACTCATCTGGCACCCCACAGCCAGGATACTTTCCTTTAAACACTGCTTTCATCACCTCTCCCAGCTAAAACGTGTTCCGTGGACTCTTCTCCACACAGATGAGTTACTCACATCTTCCCAGCATGTCTTATGTATTTCTACCTAGGGAAACTTTGCTTGGAATGTGGCTTACTCCTAGAACTTTCTCTGCCTCCCCAAATAGTCTTCATCCTGTTGGGCTCAGTTTCAGTCCTAGACTCCTCGAGTCTTCTGTGACCATCCACAGTGATCTCTCTTGCTCCCGAATTTCTCTGGCACGTGATACTAATTTTGTTTACTTTCCTGTGTTCTCCGTGTAAGCTTGGTCTCCCTATCTGAGTAGTAGGCCTTGTAAAGCTGGCCTCCTCTCTAGCCCATGGCACATGTGCAGTGCAGAGAGAACCTGCACTCTCTGATCAGCCCACAGTTACCATTGTTTCCTGCTACCACATGCACTAGTGGTTGGAGACAAGTTGTGCCTGTGTGATGACTGTCCACTGTGCCAGGAGACCCTTGCTGATCTAGGTGCCAGCAGTGAGCTTCATTAGGTGCCAAGATCACAGCTCCTCCTGATTCATGTTCCCACACCCAGCCATTGTTCCTCAAGAGTATGGCTGGCTCTGAGTGGCTAGGTCTGGAGAGCCTTCTACATCAGCCAGCCACTCATGGTGCAGAAATCGGTTCTCCAGCAGGAGCATCCAGGGAGCCCTGTTTTTAGCCTTTGTCACCATCCTCAGGTGCCTCCTGTCTTCTTGGTTAGCTCCCTTTTGGAAGGCGTTTATTCCTTTTTGTAAATTAGTCCATTTCCCCTCCAGAAAACACATTTCCATAGTAAGGGTTATTTTAAGTACTATGCATTTCCGGCAATCGTAAGCTTGCTTATTCTCCCCTCTCCCAGCTAGGAATACCTATTCACCCTGCATTTACACAGCTAATAGAACAAGCACATGTGCTGGGGGAAGGATGGCAAATTGCACAGGTGACCCCATGCAGAACAAAAGTGATTCACCCCAAGGTGTAACCTCGGTGACAACCTTATACAAAGGAGTGGCTTATTTCATCTTTTGGCGCCTGCGGGAAAATCAATTTCTGTTTCTTTCCCCTGGCCTCCATGCCCGTTCTCCACTCTCCTCTGTCTTGCTCTGTGCCTCAGGAGGCTTCCTTCTGCAGATGGCACCTCCAGGGCGCCCATGCTCTGTGAAGATGGCACCTGCCGAAGACGGCATGTTGGGAAGGGAGAGGGCCAGGTGTCCCAGCCCCACTTCCTTCCTGTCTCACAGCAGTCCTGGCAGCGGCTCCATTGTCTATGGAAAAAGGGCCTGTGCCCTCTTCCACTGCTCTACTTCTCCAGGTCCTAGTAATGCCACTCCCACCCTGTGTCCTTTCAGGCTCAGTGGTGGTGACAGTTTTTTTGTTGTTGCTTGTCCCCTAGCACTTCAACATCTCTTGATAGTTCCCTTACCCCTGTTTCTTCATAAAAACTGTTTGCTTAAACTCTTTTTCATGTACCATCTGTCTGCCTCATGAACCCTAATCGATACAATGGCTTCTGAAGGAGCACCCAGATTAACCTTTGCCATTATAGGGGTGGATCTGGGTACATTTGTATCTCCTATGGCCCCAACCATGGTGACTGACCACTACAAAATCCCTTGTTACCTAGATTAGTAAAGATATTAATGAGCCAGGCCCATCTCTTCGGTGTGAACCTAGGATTCCTATTGACAAACCATACTGCTGAACGTGACCTCTGTTGGCACTGGTTTTCTGTTTATTGCACGAGGGCTTGAGCCTTCACCCTCCAGGGTTTCCAACTAACAGTGAAAGGTTGAGACTACGTTGTGTTACTGTATTTATTAATCAGAGTGACACATTGAATAGAGTCGTCAGCCTGTCTCTAACAAAGTGAAAGATCTCTGTTATCTTCCAACCCTAAAGTCTAAGCCATTGTTACTGATATTGTTCTTTAGGAATTTAGCTACTTTGTCACTGTCCTAGACTCTGGCTCTGACAGGTATTCCAAGGTGCTTCAACCTTGCTACCACCCGAAGAAGTTGGGGGCGATTTGTTTGTCGCCCTTTTTCTGTTTTACCAGGGCACTGCCCATTCTCAGAAATGGAAGAGCCACTAGGCATCCACTGTGATTGAAGAGCAGCTCTAAGCAGATGCCTTAGCAGACTTTGCTGCTTCTGGAGGCTTTGGTGATTCTTGTTTTAATTATCTTTTCTCTATACAACATGTTCTTGAAAGAAATTTCCAACACATTTCCATGTTATTTTAGCTGGGTATTTTCCTTGCCAATCTTAAAATCAGTGTTCCTCCTCTTTTCTTCTTCATGATTTTTCCCAATGGAGAAAAGGAGAGAAAGGATCCCAAGATCTTTTCCCTCGGGTGTAGCGTAACTGCCTCTTGAGGAAGGTTTTTTTGTTGTTGTTGTTTTTTGTATTTTTTTTTCATTCAAATGTAAGTTGTGGGGCCCAGAAGAGCCAACAATTGCAAATTGGAAACAAACGTTTCCAAAGCAGAAGTCCAGCACCGGTCCTGTCACACATGCGTAAAACAAATTATTCTGTGGGAACAGTACATAAATCACTCAACAGAGAGTGCCAAAAAATTCCACTGCATTCCTTCCAGAATCTAAAACCCAAACATGTTAGAGCTCCAAGCTTGTACCTAAAAATTCTGAGGGGAAAATGAACTGTGACTAACTACGGAGAAAGTGTAAGCAATTCATCCACCTGATGGGACCACCTGCTAATCAACGTTTGCACAGTATTTTGTGTCAAGCGATGAATCAAAATTCTTGAGCTTAGTTTATGGCTTAAAAAGCCAAAGACTCCTGTCATCATCGACACTGTTATTTACCAGTGACGCAGCCAGAACCTGCATGAGTTGCTGTGTTTCTTAAATTATGTTGATCTACGTAGGTTGTGTCTGGTTTGGGGGAGGGGCAAGGGCTGGTTCCAAGACGCTTGAGTTAATGGGCGGTGCAGTAAATCAGTCATAGAAAAGAAGGGCCCTGGGGGTGGGGTGTATGGGGCAAGTGTTTCTTAACCCCCTGCACACTCATGGAAGAGAGAGAACTATGCTTGTGTTAGTAATGTCTAAGACACTTGCACACTTTTTTTTAGTAAGTGTGCTATTGTAAAAGCCACAGTGTTCTGTGCAAAACTTTTCTAAAAGGCATTTATTGAGGTAGACAGGAAATAAACAATTCTTATTGCTAATGTTTGCCCTCCCAAGTGTAGAGAGTAAGTGGGGCCAGACACAAGGAGCTCCAAAAAAGTTGGGAAAAAGAGAAATGGGGTCAGCTATAAAAACAGTGTCCTGGAATAGATTAGAGGCGCACGGAGCCTCACGTTGAGCTACAATGCACCACTTGATTCGATACCTTTCCGTGTTGCAGTAGTTTGCTGCAGCTGCTGTAACGATGCACCGCAGACTGGCTAAGAACAATAGAAATTTATTGCCTCGTAGTGTGGAGGCCAGAAGTATGAAATCAAGATGACAGCATGGCCGTGCTCTCTCTGAAACTTTCGGGGGAATCCCGCCCTGGCTCTTCCTGGCTCCTGGCGTTTGCTGCAGCCGCTGGAAAACCCTGCCCTCTGCCTTGTCACATGGCATCCTCCCTGTGTGGCTTTTTCTTCACATGGCTGTTTTCTTGTACGGACACTGGTGCTCTTGGATTAGGGGCCCAGCCATTATGACCTTATTTTACTAATTATAACTGCAACAACTTTATTTTGAAAACAGTCACATTCTGAGGTGGTTAGGGTGTCCACATGTCTGTTTTGGGGGAGGACACGATTCAACAAGTAACATTTTGCCTACTCAAATATGGCAGACATAAGATTTTAAAATCAGGGGCTTTCTGCTCCTGTTTCTTTTTCTTGTTTTTCCTTCCCTCCCTCCCTCCTTTCCTTTTTCCCCCTCTTATTTGCCTCACCATGGAATCTTTGTGAGGAATAAGAACATAACTAGGAGAAGCTAAGTTGATGCACTCAAGAAAAGGCACAGAAATACTCAGAAATAAAATTCCCAAGGAGAAAGGCAGTGTGCCTGGGCAGGGGAAACCTCTGCAGATGGAAGCCAGCACAGGTGGAATTTTGAAGGAGGAAAGAGAAGATTTTGAAGTATAACTGATGAAATAGCTAAAGATGATTTTCCGATATTTGCTGTTTTGCCAAGTGTTGCCCCCCTTTAGGTCGGAGAGCACCTTGAGTTCACATGTATGTAGCATTTCATGGTTTGGGGGTCGTGTCTGTCTTTCATTCGGCTGTGTCACTGCATTGAGGTGGCTCTGTGGAGGGAGGGAACATGGCCAATTTTGTTCGTGCTGCATGAAGTATTAATCTGATGGAGATTCTTCAGCAACAGAGGCACAATAACAAAAGAAAGAAGCAAACGTTGGCAGTGTCCGCATAAGCACAGCCCACAGGTGAAGGAACAAACAAACTTGGCCAGTGGATTTTAATATACAGCTCCCCTGACGAGGCGCTCCCTGTAACAGACAGCCATGTCTAACGATTTCTGAGCTCATAATGACTCCTTGATATCACCCAAGGAAGTCCACCTATTCTGCTCCTGTGCTCACTGAGCCAGCTTCTCATTGTAGTTAACTTTACTCCTTCAAGGAGCGAACGTTTAGTGACATTGACAAAAGTATTCACATCCAGAGCCCGGTAAACTTTTTTCTGTAAAGGGCAAGGTAGCAAATGTTTCCGACGGTGCAGGCCATGGCATTGCTGTAGCCGCCAGCAGCCTTACTCTCGTGCAGGCCAATAGCGAGGGCGTGCTCCAGGGCGGCTCCACTTACAAAAAACGGGTGCCAGGCGGTGCTGGCCCACCAGCCATCGTTCGCTTGTCTCGTCCTAGACCAGGGCACCATAGAAATGGTTTTTGCATTTTTAGTAAAGATTTGAATTTCCCTTTTATACATAAATGCTGGTTAGTTTCGTCAATGTGCACTGCCTCCAAGAAGCACTGTCACTTTCTTGTGCTGGCAAATATGCAACTCTGCTCGTGTGAGACTGCGGCTCAGATCTTTGGTCACACTTAATTCAGAGGCACATTTCTACCGTGTGCAAAGCATCATGGCAGCAGTGTGTGGGTGTCTCCCTGAATAAGGACAGGCTCTCACAATGAGATTTCGTATCTGGGGTGTTCTGTGTGGTGTTTTGTTCATTTTGTTTTCTCTACTGAGTGGAGCTTCAGAGGTCATCAAAGACTAACCAGCTCTGCAAAGGAGAACGTGAGCCTTCCAGAAACGGGAACTGACTTGTTAAAATGGGAAGCTGGGATGAGCATCCAGGTGTTCCAGCTTTCAGTTTGGTTTCCTAACCTTTGAACTCTGCTGCTAAACATTATCCCAAAAGGTGAGACCTTTTATGTAGTTTTGATGATGATGATGAGTAAATAGAGGGCTTGGCGCAAAGGAGCCTGGAGCGCTCGCAGGCTCTTGGGACTCGGTGTAGTTTGCATAATGTCTTTAAAAGATATTTAATGACATTAAGCATTTATTATCCATGTGTCCATCTAAACCATCTTGAACCTGTTTATGTTTTGGTTTTACAACTAGTTCAAGATATAAATGCTACGTTTGCTTCTGGACAAGAAGCCCCTCCTGTTAATTTAGAGGCTATTTTTATTACAGCCAGTGGTTAAGTAACTGAGAGATGCTTTAGTCTGATGGTTCCAGACAGCTGTGAAGGGAAGAGCTTTCCGAGGGTGTCTTTTGGAAGAAGAAGGGTATTTGGGTGCCTTACACAGCACCTTGTTCCAAAATAACATTCCACAAGGATTTTTCCAGCATTTTTAACTACCAAAACTTGCTAAAAAATTCTTGCACAGGATCTTAGATAAAACAGGTAACAGATACACTGGTCTGCTAGTAGACCTTGACATTTTTCCTGTAGCATTTTTTTTATTTATTTATCTTTAGAGGGGAAGGGTAGGACAGGGGGAGAGGGAGAGAAATGTCAATGTATGGTTGCCTCTCGTGTGTCCCCTGCTGGGAACTGTCCTGCAACCCAGGCATGTGCCCTGACTGGGAATCGAACCGCGATCCTTTGGTTCTCAGGCCCGCTCTCAATCCACTGAGCTACACCAGCCAGGGCTCCTGTAGCATTTAACATCATGTCACACACTATCTTCTTTATTTGTATTTTTTAATTTGGCTCCCTTTCCTAGAATGTAAGTTCTATGAAGGCAAAGACTTTGTTTAGCCCCGACCACTGGAATAGCCCCTGATGCATAGCAGGCCCCCGATAAATACTGCCAAACAAAGTAGTGACATGTGAAGGCCTAAAGCCCAGCCCAAGCCTGGAGCTGCCTCTGTGATTCCTCTTCTCTTATCCGGTGCCAAGTTCGAGGGCCTCTGTGGAGCCCTCTCTAGGCTGTGGGGTACAATTTGTTTGGTCTAGAGCTTTGGTATAAAGCTCCTACATGCTTTACCTCATTAGGGCCTCTCAACTGTCCCGTGAGGTCAATAGAGCATGTATAATTATTTCCAATTTGCAGAGGAGAAGAGACTCAGAGGAGACAACAGATTGTTCTCAATCAAATTGGTGGAAAATGGTGAAGCCTTAGATCTGAAACTCAGCTCCAAATAACTGCACGAGCAGTTTCAGACTGTTTTGGCTGCAACAAATGAGAAGAAGTGAATTTTAAATTATAGCCCAGAAAACACACATATACACACACTTAAAGCAGCGATTTTCCAAAATGCTCCTTACTAATGTAATATACTCTGATATTTTTATTCTATTTAATTTTAAAACTTCTACTTGCAGTCACAGACGGAAAAACAGTGTTGTCAACCATCCATCTTTTCTTGCATAATTTCCCCTTTCATATCATCTTTTCTCTCCGTTTTGGAAATGACATGGTAACTGCCTTCTCCTGCAGAGCTTCCCCGTCCCCCCTCGGCCAGCCAGTCTGGAGAGCGGTGCAGCTCCTTCGTGCAGGGACAGCTGGGACACTGTCTGAGAGCAAATGGAGAGCTTTTACGGGGGCAAAGAGGGAGAGAAATCACGTCTGAAGGCCTGGCCACTTTGGGCAGGAAACGGTTAAGATGCCTTGAGCTGCCAAGACCACCACAATGTTCGTACCAAGATTAGACAGAGTGCAGATGTGAAGTAACTAGAGTCCTTCAGAGGAAGATAGCGACGACATAAATTAACCTTGTCTAGGGCCTGACAAAAGGGACCACACACTTTTTGAAGTCTTAAAAGTGAAGCCTTTTTTTTTTTTTTTTTTTTTTGGACTTTCCAAGGTTAGATACCTTTATCCAACAGAACAAGTTCAATTAGAGGCAGTTGTTTCCAGGGAAGGGACGTGAGCCCAGTTAGGGCTAGCAGGGTGACTGCATAGAAAATAAACGAAGGAGCCTGCAAAACAGCTGAGGTTTCCTTGAGTTCTCCTCGGCTGATAAGATTCCCTTCACCCCTTGAGATTACTTTTGTCTATTTTCCTGAAACTGGAGAAACAAAGAGGTGAAAACATTCCAGACTCCTGATATTCCCCGTTTGGCAGGATGTTGGCCACAGTTTGCTTTGAAGCTGCCTGTTTTGGTGGTGAGGTTCTACCACACCCAGCTGCTGGGGGTCAGGCCTCGGTGACCGCTCACCCTGGTGGCAATGCCACAGGAGCAGTCGCCTAGGATGTGAGCGCGTCTCCTCAGTGGGTGTTTAACCCGAGGCTTTGAAGAAGTTCTTGGCACTACAGTTCCCAAATGATAAGTTCTCTACTCAGGGGAGGCCCAGCTGGGATGGGATTTGAGCCGGAGATCGCTTTGCTAGGACTGTCCCAGAAGATAAGGGCTTGGGCACACCACTCACAGGGGCCTATGGGCCTACATCCTGATCAAATGTATAAGAATCAGAGAAAGGGCAGGAACTGCACCTGGTGGGGAGCAGAGAGGAGGTAGGGTCTGGAGCAGATTCTCTTCAACACCTATGGAATGCCTGTCACCCGACAGGAAGGAACTAGGGGGTTTAGTGAGAGTGAAAGTGAGGAACAGAGGGGTCCCAGGTACAGGAAGCTGCTCCAACTGAGGGGACTGGGTTTGCATGAGTCTCCAGCTGAATGTGCTGGGTTCCAGGGGCTGGGAACGGATCAGGGCAGATCCGGGTCTCAGAGCCATTTTACCCTGCCCTTGGGACAGCCTTCTCCCTGGCTCCTCTCAGAGAGGCTCTCCAGCCCTTCATGGAGAGTAACAGAGGAGTTCAGGGCAGCCCAGGGCTCACCACAAACCAGTGGAGGCTGTCTCATCTCCCAGGTAGAATTGTGTCCCTTCTTTGTTTCCAAGGCCAAGTTTATATCTGGGGGGTAGAGTCTGTGTTCTGGTGCTAGACTCTAAGGAACACTAAAACAAGTCCCCACTGTGATACATCCCTTCTAAATTGCCTAACATGCCGCCTATAATTTAAACAGTGCTATTAAAAAAAGTTAGTCCCCAGGGAGATATGAGAGAACTTTAATTGTTTACATCTTATTGTTCCCTTTGCTCATTTCCTCTAGCATCAGGCTGAGGTCCCTGTAGTTGAAGAGGTGGAAGATGTTTTGGGGAAGGTTTATAGGGTGGGAGTATGGACCTCTTCTGGAAAGGCAATCCAGAGTAAAGTAGGTTGTGGGGTCTTTGGTGAGTGCGTGTGTTTGTGGGGGTGAGAGTGGTCCAGAGGGGAGTTGAGGAAAGATGGGATCTAGGAGAATCCAGGGAAAGGGATGAATGAAGAAGGGTCAGTGGACCAATACTTCAATGACTCGGAAAATGTCCCTAAGGATTACCCGGCCCATCTGTTCCTCCAGTTCCTGAAGCCACACCCTGTGGAGCATTAGGTTCCTTCTCTGTGAGGTGCTCTTGCTCAGGGCAGAAGCAGAGCCCTTTCTGCTTCCTGGCCTCCAGCCCGAGTCCAGGGGAGGCCCTCACCGGCAGTCCCAAGCGGACTTACAGTGAGCCCTCCCATGTGGCGTCACTTCTGATTCCTGTCTGCATCCCCTACACCCAGCTTCAGAATGCAGAAGGAACATAGTAACGTTTGCCCAAAGACCCATTTACCCAGAGGATGGTGTGCACACATTTCACACCTGCGTGTGTTCCAGGGACTTGGTTTGTGGGGCTCTTTCTTCCTGCAGTTTCCTCCCTTTCCAGACCATCAGTAGGTACCCTCTGAGTCATCCCTCAAGGCTCAACTCGATGGTGTCCTATTAGGGGCTTTTTCTTTAAAAAAATATGTTTTATTGATTATGCTATTATAGTTGTCCCATTTCTCCCCTATCATTCCCCTCCACCCTATACATTCCCTCCCACCCACATTCCCCCCCTTTAGTTCATGTCCATATGTCATAAGTTCTTTAGCTTCTACATTCCCCACACTGTTCTTGCCCTCCCCCTGTCTATTTTCTACCTATTGTCTATGCTACTTATTCTCTGTACCTTTTCCCCTTTCTCCTCCTCCCACTCCCCTGTTGCTGACCCTCCATATGATCTCCATTTCTATGTTCCTGCTCCTGATCTAGTCGTTTGCTTTTGTTTTAGGTGTGGTTGTTAATATCTGTGAGTTTGCTGTCTTTTTACTGTCCTATTTTTTATTTTCTTTATCTTAGATAAGTCCCTTTAACATTTCATTAATAAGGGCTTGGTGATGATGAACTCCTTTAACTTGACCTTATCTGAGAAGCACTTTATCTGCCCTTCCATTCTAAATGACAGCTTTTCTGGATAAAGCAATTTTGGATGTAGGTCTTTGCGTTTCAAGACTTCAAATACTTCTTTCTAGCCCCTTCTTGCCTGTAAGGTCTCTTTTGAGAAATCAGCTGACAGTCTGATGGGAACTCCTTTGTAGGTGACTGTCCCCTTATCCCTTGCTGCTTCTAGAATTCTCTCCTTCGTTTTAATCTTGGCTAATGTAATTATGATGTGCCTTGGTGTGTTCCTCTTTGGGTCCAACTTCTTTGGGACTCTCCGAGCTTCCTGGACATCCTGGAAGTCTATTTCCTTTGCCAGATTGGGGAAGTTCTCCTTTATTATTTGTTCAAATAAGTTTTCCACTTGTTGCTCTTCCTCTTCCCCTTCTGGTACCCCTATAATTCAGATGTTGGTACGTTTAAAGATGTCCTGGAGGTTCCTAAGCCTCTCCTCATTTTCTTGAATTCTCGTTTTGTCCTTGTTTTCTGTTTGGTTGTTTGTTTCTTCCTTCTGGTTCACTCCATTGATTTGAGTCCCAGTTTTCCTCCCACCTCTATTGGTTCCCTGTATGTTTTCCTTCATTTCACTTGTTGTAGCCTTCATTTGTTCATCTAGTTTGTGAGCAAAATCAACCAATTCTGTGAGCATCCTTATCACCAGGGCTTTGAACTGTGCATCTGATAGGTTGGCTATCTCTTTGTCACTTAGGTGAATTGGCTCTGGGGATTTGATTTGTTCTCCCGTTTGAGCCATTTTGGGGTTTCTTTTTTCTTTTTTTTTTTCTTTTGGTCTGGTCGTGGCTGTTACGTACTGAAGGGTGGAGCCTTAGGCATTTACCAGGGTGGGGGAGCCCAGTCGCTGGGTAGTGACGCTGTATGTGGGGGCGGGGTGTGAAAGGGAACAATGACACTTGCTCTGCTCTCTCTCAGATTCCTGTTCCTTCCACCACTTTCCCTTCACCTGAATTATCTGCCCGTGAATGTGGGACCACCTGGTCAGCCAGCCGCCTTGAGCAGCCTCACTGGGTCTGCACCGTTGCCACCCTGTGCCCGGGGTCCACTAGCTGCCGCTTGTGCACCTGGATTCTGCTAGCCATCCCCTGCATGCCTGGGATCTGCCAGCCACTGCTGCCTGCATACCCGGTCCGCATCTCCACTTTTTCCTGCTGCGACTCTGCCCCTCTTACCGGTCTGGATGAATGGTCGTTGGACTTCCATACAGTTCAATTTTCTATCAGTTCTGGTTGCTTTCTTGTTTCTAAATCTTTATTGACCTTAATTTTGGTTGTGAGAGGATGCACAGTGTGTCCATTTATGCCTCCATCTTGGCCAGAAGTCTAGGGGCTTTTTCTTTCTGTCTTCATGTTATTCTTCCCGTGTAAACGCCTGGTAATACATACCACAATGCATTATCATGGCTGATTTCTTAATTCTACCCACTTGACTTTGACTTTCTTGAGGCCATTTGTATCACTTCCAGCACATAGCAGAGTACATGGCACCTAGTAGGCTCTTAATAACTTTTTTAACCCTCACTCTAGGATAGTTTTTTCATTGTTTTTAGAGAATGGGGAAGGGAGGGAGAGAGAGGGAAATATCGATGTCAGAAAGAAACACTAATTGGCTACCTCTCATACATGCCCCAACCAGGCACTGCTGAACCCGCAACCTAGATATATGTCCTGATTGGGGATCAAACCCACGACCTTTTGGTGTACAAGTGGATTCTCCAACCAACTGAGTAACACCAGCTAGGGCTTAAGAACCTTTTGGTGACTTGATTAGACCTAATATAAAATTACTTCCAAGGGACCACACCAGTACTTGCAGTGGTTTTCCAGCCTGTGTATGGCCAGATAAATGTTCAGCAGCAGAGAAAAAACACCTGGGTTAGAATAAGAGTAGGCATGAGTAAGTGGATATTCATTTCAATTTGCCACAAAGAGCTAATTCCCCCTACTTATCAAGTCAAGTTCCCTTAATTTTCCTTTTAAACACTTTCTGAACTTGGCATCTGAAAAGGCAGGCTATTAATTTGGCATATGAAGAGCTGACATGCATTTCTGGGTCTGCTGAGTAGTAAAGGATTTTCAAGAAATAATAGAGTCTATACAATGGTTGCAAATCGAATCCATACAATAAGACCCCATCTGGTTGTCCGTGATGACGCTGTGCAGCTGGGAGGCAGATGTTCTGGGCTGGTCTTTCTAGTGGCACAGAGCTCTGGATGCTTGGGGCATTTTGACTTCACATCTGAATTTCTGTCTTTGGATGGATCCAGATTCTCCCTACTGAACCTCTTGAACGGGGCTGTTTGTTCCCAAGTGCCGAGGCTGTTGGTGGGGCAATTCCTGAGAATGTGGGTCATGGTTTATATAGATATAAGTGCGGCCTTTGAGTGCAAACGCCATTGCTGTACCCAGTTTTTATCCTTAGTTGAGGGGAAAACTACCAGTGTTTCTTTTCTATAGAACTTAAGGCCTTACTTCCTCCCTCTGTCTCTTTGTCACCTTCCTACCCACCTCTTTCGTTTGTTTACCTTTTATCACAAACATCATTATGTATATACACATATATGCATACATATATACATCTACATATATATACACACACACACATACCCACACACACTGTAATAATACCCCCACATTCCTATCACTGGATTTAATAATTATCAACCTTTTGTTTAGCTCCTCATATGACCTTCAGGTCACAGACATAATAATTGCTAAGGTCCCTTCCAGCTCTAATGAGAGTTTTCCTTTATCTCATTTGTTTGTGAACTAACTGTTGGTTCACCATTATAAGGAGTATTTAAGGGGGTACACATTTATAAACTGCAGTGGTGGATATAAAGGGTAAGCTATGTATGTGTGGGGTGTACTCTCTCCCTCCAGTTATTATCGATGCCCCAAGGCCACCCAAATGAAGAAACAATCTAAGGTGAAGAGTTCCCTTATTATGCAAATGTTGCTTCAAGACAGCTCCTAGCTGCTTTTTTCCAGCAGGATGGCTGCTCCTAGGTCACTTTTAAGCAGAAATTTTGGTGTTGCCATCAACAGTGGGCAACATCCAGGTCCAGCTTCTGGAAGTCAGACATCACAATCACTTCAGCTTCAAGAACTGATCATTTCCCTTCATTTTTCATTCATCTGGTGCTTTTTCATAAGATGACTCTACTTGCCTTGGTCCACAAAGGGAACTACTTAATCTTGTTTGACTTTTTCCTTTTCTTTTCCTTTCTTTTCCTCCCTCTCCTCTCCTCTTTTCTTTGGGTCAAAGAAGCTATTATTGAACATTTGCAACTTAACAAAAGTAGACTAAGCAATTAAAGTTCTCCAATGTATTGGTGGTGTTCAGAAAATGACTTTACTCTTTTTAGCTATTTGCATCATTAAAGTGCCTCTTCCTATGCAACTCAGCATTTTTCATATCATCGTGATAGCTCGTATTTTTTGTAAATAATGTCAGCATTCCTTGGAGAACTTGAAGAAAGGTGGATAGAGGGTAATGCTTGCTTATCTTTTTAGCTATGACCCTTAGCTGAACATCCAGGTATCAGTACATCTTCCTAACACACACGGATTTGGGGTGTGTACACATAGTGAGAATTTTCCATGCAGTACATAATGGAGCAGAAGTACTTGGTATTCAACTCTAAAAAATGTTGAAAGATGTTTTCTATCTTCTCAAATTAGTGTTACTTGGGGAAATTGTTTGACATACCAATTAATATGTATACTTTTTAAAAACGGTTCTGCCTTTTTTCCCCTTCAGAGTTTTGAAATGAAATGTCAAGTTCTCTGCAGACAGACACTTTCCGCAATTTTCCTGATTATTCCAGTGAGTGCTATAAACCGTGCTGTCATGGCAGGTGCATTCCAATGGGCCATATGGCAGCCTCCTGTAACAGCCCTGTCACTGAGTCCTCCAGGAACTAACTGTATTGTTCTCAGGACACAAACCTACATTCAGACAGAAATCTTTGCCTGACTGCCAGACATCAAAGAATTTCACCAAAACAATTAATAATGGGGAGAATTGGGTAATGTTATTGAGCCTCATGTTAGGAACATGACCATCATTCATTAATTTATTTAACGAGTGTTAATTGAGACCTTACTTTGTGCCAAGAACTATTGATAGTGAGGGGGATCTAACAGTCAAAAAAGATAAAAATCATAAAAAAAGAAAACAAGTCAAAAAATGATAGTTACTTTTGATAGAGCTAGGCAAAGGACTGAAATTAAGGGATGGAGTGAGGGGTTGAATCACCACTTTAGAGAATGGGTTGGGAATGGCCAATCTGAGAAAGAACTAGAATTGGAGATTGAATATCAGGAAGTAACCTGACATGCAAATATCGACAAGTAGAGAAAGCAAGTATAGGGCATAACACGTGCAAATGTCCAAAGGCAACACAGTGCCTGACATGTTTGAGGAACACTGTGTTTGAAAGAGTACATGAGAGAGAGTAGGCAAGTCAGAGGAAGATTGGAGAGGGCTTTACAAAGCCAAGGAGGTAATTTTAAATTTAATTTTAAATTTAACCTGTTCTTAGGGTAGTAAAAATAATTGGAAAATAGGATGTGAATCATTGTTTATGCTTATGATTAGCAATGACATAGGAAATTGGTCACTGGGAGGTAGAACGAGAGCAAGAGGACCCAATAGTCTGCAGCAATAAGCAGGCAAGACAGAGAAATGAGTGAGTTTTGGAAGTAATTTAAATAACAGTGATTGATGAGTTTGATATAGGCATTAAGGGAAACAGAGGAATCAAGGATAACTTCCAGATTTGGGGCTGAGGCAGTTGGTGAAGCAAGCAAGCAAGCAAGCAAACAGCCGAATTGTTGTGAGGTGGATATTTTTATGGGGTGAGCTGCTTTTTAGACAACCAAGTAGAGACACGAAGGATGTATCCCGACTCCAGAAGATGTAGATCTGGACCCATTGCCGTAGAGACTTATTTCAAGCCATGGGTCAAGCTGATGTCACTTGGTGAGTGCATAGAAGAAGAAGGCCTAACTTAAATTTTGAGGTATTCCACCAGTTAGAGAGACCCATCAGTGGAAGTACAAAGAGTAAATGTTCAGAAACTTTGATAGGAGGGAAGTCAGGGGCCTGTGATCTCACTGGAGATGACAGAATAAAACATTTTTTTCAAGAAAAAGGTAACTGGAAACTGAGGACATCCTGATACCACTGGAGTTCTTACTACTTTTTGCCCCACTAGCCAAATCTGAAGCTTGTACTTCAACAAGGAGGCAGGTTTCTATCCATCTCCTGCTTATAACCCAGGTCCTCTCTGATTAGTTTTTATCTTTCCATTCTAGAAATAATCATTCATTTTCTTCTGGCTTAAGCAAGACTGCTCTTGCCCTGCAGCTGGCTCTCAACCCACCTGTCTCAGAGGTGCACCTTCCCTGCAGGAAGCACTCCCTCCCAGCTTGTCCTTGTCCTATGGGAAGGGCCTGACACTGGAGAGGGTGTGCTCAAGGGAAGAGGAGAAGAGTGAAGATTAACACAGCAAGTGTGAGCACACTCTGGGGGGTGACACACTGCACTGGGACTACACATTTTCCCAAATAAAATTCTCTTTTTTCCTATTTCTTAGAGGTAGGCTTTGAAATAACTCTAGGAATAATAAAGAGAAACTCACCATTTCTTTGGGAAAAATGAACATTCAAAACTATTTGATTCTGCAACCCATAAGGAAGCAGAGAGGAATCAAAGTAATGTCTGAAGGGACATGGACTCTTATGCTTCACAAAAGCTACAGGAGCACATCTTATCATCAACCTCTATTAGTTCTTGTTTGCTGCATAATATACATCTGAAACTTAGTGGCTTAGTGCAATGAGTGTTTATGATCTCACAGTTTCTGTGTGTCAGAAAGTTAGGAGCCGCTTAGCGAGGTGATTTTGGATCAGGGTCTCTGATGAGGTAGCAGGCCAGATGTGAGCCAGGCCTGGGGTCATCTGAAGGCTCAATGGTCCGGAGGAGCCACCTTCAGCACAGCCACCTCACAGGGCTATTGGCAGGAGATCCAAGTTCTTTGTCATGGAGGTCTGTCCGTAAGGTTGCTCAACAGTCCTTGCAATGTGGCAGTGATTCTCCTCAAAGAATCAAGAGCTGATCCAAAAGCGAGAACCAGAGGGAGGCAACAATGCCTTTTGTGACCTAATCGTGGAAGTCAAATACCATCATTTCTACCACATTCTGTTCATCAGAAATCACTAAATTCAGTCTGCACTTAAGGGGAAGGGAATTAGGCTCCACTTTTTGAAGGCAGGTGTATCTAAGAATCTGTGAACATTTTTCTTTTTTTAAAATTTTTAAATATTTTAAAATTATTTTATTATTGTCCAGTTACGCTTGTCTGCATTTTCCCCCTGCTGCTCCCCGCCACCCCAGCCAAACTCCCCTCCCTCCCTTGCTTCCACCCTCCCCCTTGGTTTTGTCCATGTGTCCTTTATCATTGTTCCTGAAAACCTGTCCCCCCATTATCCCCTCCCACCTCCCCTCTGGTTACTGTCAGATTGTTCTTACTTTCGGTGTCTCTGGTTATATTTTGTTTGCTTTTTCTTTTGTTGATTATGTTCCAGTTAGAGGTCAGCTCATATGGTATTTGTCCCTCATTGCCTGGCTTATTTCGCTTAGCATAATGCTCTCCAGTTCCATCCATGCTGTCTCAAAGGGTAGGAGCTCCTTCTTTCTTTCTGCTGCATAGAATTCCATTGCATAAATGGACCATAGTTTTTTGATCCACTCATTTACTGATGGGCACATAGGTTGCTTCCAGCACTTGGCTATTGTAAATTGTGCTGCTATGAACATTGGGGTGCATAGGTTCTTTTGGATTGGTGATTCAGGGTTCTTAGGGTATAATCCCAGCAGTGGAATTGCTGGGTCAAAAGGCAGTTCTGTGAACACCTTTCTAAACCACTACATTAGCTGTCATTAGAAGTTGAGGAAATGATGAGCAGATGAACATCGGACAGACTAAAAGCAATTGGAGAGAAAATGTAGTTGGTCTACGTTTGTCTAGCTTAAAATGATGGGCTGCATTTGTGTCAATAATTTTATATTCCAGGAATTGACGGCCTCCATAATGGCTCAGCATTGGTTCTGCATGAAAACATTGAAATCTCTAGGTGTGGCCCATATTAAACAGTATTACAAAAAGAAATAAAGCTCCTCAAATAGAGTCAGAATACTTATATTCAGTAATATTGTTTTGTAGGTGTCTGTATTTATTCTACATACAGAAAATTGTGATACAAAAAATATAATTCAAAGAAGTTGGAATACCCCAGGTATTTAGTATGAAGTATCAGACGTGGGAGCTCTAATATCTGTGAGAAAATATTGAGAACAAATATCCATAACAATCCCTGGAAAGAAATGAGATTTGGACATGAGACTGAAAATGGCTCATTTTGCAGCAGAGAAGACCAGTCTCCAAACTTCACTCTGGCAGCAGCAGGAGAGGCAAGCAAGCAAAAGGCCAATACTGAGACGGAAGGAACACTGTGCTCACCACCAAAAACTAGCCTGTAAGACAGAGGTCTCTGGCTGAGGCAACTCAAAGTGTCAGACACTATGGAACATGAGTGGATAGACACGCCTAAAATATCATCAATGGTAATGGAAGTTACCCAGAAGAAGCCCGAATTTGAACTTCGTAGCAAATGCACAGTTCTAATCTTTCTCTCCCCCTTCTCTTTACAATTTAATACTTGGCAAGAGAAAGGTCACTTGACAATATTTATTAGCTCATTAACTGTAAGTGTCTCTGCTGCCATGGGAAATATATTTTTTATAACAATTCAATTCTCTTCTACAAGCTACACTGCAGGTGTCTCTTCATTGTGTAAATGAAATGGTGAGTGCTAGCTCTCTCCTGGCATCCAAGATCCATAACTAAACATTACTCTTTTTTCCAGCTGTGAAATAGAACATGATCAGACTGGGTTTGGCTGACTTATACAAGGCCGACCGAGCAAGTACATGGGCGGTCCTTTCAAGATGAGGAGCTTGGGCTCTCTCATTTCCCCTGTTTAGACACTAGCACACACCCCCATTCCCAAGGAAAGGGAAAGGGAACAGAATTAACGTGCACTCAATGGCAGGTGCTATAATAGGACCTTTACATACTCATGTATTGTTTAAATTAGTTCTTCCAACAGCTCTGGAAGGGGATCGTTGCCACTAATAAACCAGATGAGGAAACTGAGTCTCAGAAACCTTAATTTGCTCAGTCACATAGAAAGTTATGCGGGGAACCTAGAATTCAAACCTAAGTCCATGCTTTTTTGAATGCATTCTATTCTTTTAAAAAATAATATTCTCAAATATTGCACAATTTACCATTTCCTTTCCAGAAAAATCTGGGTTTAGTTATAGATGATTCAGTAGCAACAATAGGATAAAACGTCATTAAATTTCTAATGAAAAAAGATTTGTCTTTTTAGAATTGGGGACACTGATCCTTTAAATAAACTGAAATGTATTTTCCTAATTGATTGTTTTAAAATAAAATCTGAGCACAGATGAGCTACTATTTATGTTTTTTTTCTTTTGTGGGGGGAGAGATCTATAAGCTGACCAGCTCCAGTTGGTACGGATATGACACTCACCGACCAAAACATATTAAAAAAATTATTCACTTGCTCACCCATTCCCTGCACTTTCACAAGGTCTTCCTTTTGCCTGCCACCCTTGGTTTAACTACCTCTCAATCATTCTTCAAAACTCATCTCAAGGGCCAACTTTTCTGAGAAAGTCATCTTCCCTCTCATAGTACCATATACAATTTTCATTGTTTTGTATGACTCATCTTGCATTTTTTTCCTTTGTTTTTTTCCCCCCAAGAGCTAGAGTGTTAATTCTTTGAGGGCAGAGGTTTTGGCTCACTCATGTCTGTTCTTAGTGCCTAGTAGCGGTCATTTAGGGGTTCTCAAATTAGTTGTTAAATAAATGAGTGAATAAATTAATCATTAGTTAATATGGTGAGATAATTATTTATCAGGCACCTATAGCCTGTAACAATATTTCATGTCAAGTCTAATGTTGTGGGCTGCTGCTTTGGCAATAGTTGAATCTCAATCCATGGCACAATGACAACTATGGAACATTGAGGATGGATGCTTCTCTCTCTCTCTCTCTCTCTCTCTCTCACACACACACACACATTTTTGGTCAGGTTAGGGAATCAGTAAGGCATCCCATAGCTTTGAGATAAAGGACTTTTGAGGTTCATTTATGTGGGTATCATTTGAAGAGGACATTGTCTCTCTGTGACATCTATCTATACTCGGAATCCAGTAAACTTTTAAGGAAAATGCTGTCTGTTGGAGAAGAGAGTTTCCAGCATTTGAGAGCTGTCACTTGGGACCTGGAACCGAGAGCTCGCGTTCTCATGAGCTGACCGGAGAGTGTTTGGTGGGAGGGTGATTGACCATGGCAGGTCGATACGTTTGACTTCTTGTCATTTCTGAGCTTCCAAGTTAATGCCAATTTAAGGTAAACTCAGTCATTCCAGAATGTGAGAATACAATATATTAAATAGAGTCATCACAGAATGTTAACATCATAGAGTGTTAACTTGATTTTATGTGATAATTAGTTGAATTTCCCAGTTATCCTATTCCTTTTGATGAGAATGCTGTGAAATCACATTTTTTAAAAAAATGAAACCATTAAGGATTATTTATCTAACTTTTCTCTACTAATGGGGCCTCAGAAAAGGGCTCATTCACCTTTGTTTTATCCTGTCTTTATGATCAAAAAGGAACTTAGGAGCCCAGGGGAACAGAAGGGAAAATGGCTTGTGCCTCAGAGACGGTCCTGAGGTTGGTGTGGATGGCAGTAAAGGGGAGAGGAAATGGGGCTCTAATGATATCAGAGAAAGTGGCTTTTCAAGAGGAAGCATTTATTTCACAGGTTTCAGGAGAATTTCTGAGATAATTAATATTGGCGGTGGTGTCCATTTTGTGCAGGGAGCACTTTAAACAGCAACTGCCTAGATGCCAACAGATGTGAAAGTAATAGTCCTTTGGATTTCAAATGCTGTCTCCATTTACACGAGGGAGAATCAGAAGAGTCTTCTTGTTCAGTGCATGCTCAGTACCAGCAGCTACAGTTTTATAAATTACCAGACATTATTTTTTCCTTCAGAATCTTTCTAAGCTTGCCTTTCAGAGTTTGTCTTTCTTTCTGAAACAACGTGCCCTGTAGACAGAACAACTGTATGTCCTAGACTTTTGAGAACAGTTCTGATTTGAAATAACTATCCTGTTGGAACCCCCCCCCCCCCAACACACACACACACACACGTTAGATTGTGTGACAGTTTGGGGTTCAGAAAGCATGGTCACCATAGATTCAGCCATTCCAGATGAACGCTACATTCCATCAACTCCCAGACGATTTGATCATCTAGTGTTTGCTATAGTACCCCCTCCGGCTTGGCCCCCATGCACTGCTGTTTCCAAGCAAAAGAAATAAGGAGAAAGAAGGGCATTGTGCCTTTACACTGTTACAGGAATACCGTGCTATACAATTTTTAAAGTACAGGCAAAAGTGTCTTTTTTTAAAATTACACTACAGATATTGTAGAACAGTTAAAAATATAACCAAGTAAACTAAAGAAAAACACCCCTATCCTACCAATTGCACAGAATTATTCTCTAGTATTTATTTTAGATATATAAAAATGTTGATATTCCTATTTCATTAACAAAAAGTGTGGTTCTCATATTCATGAATTACTCCTCCTCCTACTGCTAATAGTCATATACAGGTTTGTCACATTTCCTAGTTAGCAATGTATCATGAACAACATTTTACATCACTAAATACATATCTACATCATTCTTTTAATCACTTCATATCGTACTCGATGGTAAAAATATGCAATAAATTACTTAAAGCCCTTTGGATATTGTTATTTTCATGTTTTATTATTATCTACGATGCTGAGAAAGCACACACTTTTCTTCACATAAAGCATTTGGCTGGTGGCATGGGACTTCATCCTGTAGAGTTCTGCAGATCCCCCTGAAAGCTGCCAGGAATGTCAGCTTGCTGTAACGTGTGATAGTCTAGTCCCGGTGTGCTCAACACATCAATGAAACATGAACGGATCCCACTCTAATCTCGATTATCATTTGCCATTGGCTTTTCTTGTGTTTCTCAAGGATTCCCTGGTGTCCAGCCCAACTTTCCTGATCATCTCTTTGCCGTTATTTTTTTGGCTGGATGTGTCAAGCCCCATTCTGAGGTCAGTCTGTGGTTGGGTCTGTCTGGATCACATTTTCGGGTGGTGCATCACACACTGTGTCTGCTCCCTGGCTCTAACCAACAAGACTTTAAAGAGATTTCTAAAAAGGCTCAGAAAGTTTTTTGGATATCAAACAGCTTTTATAAAAATAACATTTTTATGACTTAAAATGTAAATGAATCAGAAACATATGGATTAAATTTCCTTTGAAATACCCAAGGGTTTAAAAACTAAGGGAAGAGTGCTTGCAAAATGACTTAAATCGAGCTTTGCCAAAAATAAAACATTTGAAAAATTGTTGGGGATGTTTTGCTGATCCTAGGTGCTTGTGCTCATGCGTTCTCCATTCTCTATTTCAAAAGGACTGAGATGTTAAAATTTGGGTCACTCGATAAAATGTACTTAGGACTAGTTCAATGGGCATTTGGCTCTGTAGTTTAAGAATTGATTTCAGAAAGTCAATTTGAGATCAAATGTACTTGAATTATGCCTTACTGCTTCAGAATGTTGCAGTTTTCTCTTCTAGCTGTGATCATGCCTGTCCTGTGTGAAGGCTGCTCCCAGAGAACTCAGACTAGGTTGGGAAAAGACTGATCTATCCATCAAACAAGTCCAAATCAGCACTCCTTTCCGACATTCCCTTTCGGTCAGTTACTCCAGTATTTCCCTACTCTTCTGTCTTAGGTCAATATTGCTAAAAGCAGAGCCTAAGACAGGGATTCTTGTGTAAGTGATTTATTGAGGAAGGGCTCTCAGGGGAAATCCATAAGGAAGTGAGGGAAACAGGTAAGGCAGGGGAAGAAGCTAAGCAAAGATGTGGTTCAGCTGAAAACTCTCCCCTGCCTGATCCTGCAGGGAGCTCTGAAGCATAAATAGCTCCTCTGAGTTGTCCCACCTGGAGACATATCCCATATCAATCAATGCTTAGCTGTCAGCTGCCCCTGGAAGGGAGACCATAACCTCTCTGCCTGTTGAGGGAGGGAAAGCTCCAGTCTCTCTGCTGAGGACAATCCTCAGGGCATTTCTCCAGACGGAAGTGTCACGTGTGAGTCTTAACTGACAATACCCACGGCAGTTGGGGGTAGATGCCATGGGCTCAAAAAGGGGGCCGGGCGGATCATTACCAGTGTCCACTACCTCCCTCATTCTCAATTCCTTAAAGACTTAATTCTTCTCTCTCTTTTACACTTTCCCACATTCAATCAATTTTTTCCCATTTTTTGGTATCTTTTTCTTGCCTTTATCTTACTTAAGGATTTGCTATTGCAATCATGTTAGTCTAGGCGTTATCATCTAGTATCTGGCTTACAGTAGTCATTTCCCAGCTGAATCTCCACTTTAGAATGTCCCTAACCCAGATCATTCCACATATTTCCAGATTACTGTTTTCCTCCAGACACCACTTTTTTAATGTTTAGGAATTAATTGTACTTCTTAAATATCTATGGTTTCAAAAATTTTAAGATAAAAAATACATTAAACTCATAGGGATCATTGGTGTTCCATTAAGTGCTACCCTAATAACCTTAAAATAATAATTTCCACTATATGTTTCTATACTAAAGTAGATCACAATGTGGAAGAGTAATGCCTAAGAAAGCTGATTTGAAAAATATTGGTAGAATCTATCAATCATTAAGCTACAGTTTTACTTAAATGAAATAATATTTAGAACACTTAGGCCAGTGCCTGGTAAGTTTTCAGCAAGTGTTGGCTAATGTTGTCACTGTTGTTGCAGGGGTCTCACAGCTGGTCTCCTGGGTCCACCTTTGTCCTTCCCAGCAGTTGTTGTAGTCAGAAACAAGGATGATCATGTTTAAACCCAAATCATATTACTATATATAGCCTTGCTTATATCTCTTCCCAATGTATTTACAATGAAACCCAATTTTACCTTAGTATGTAAGACACTGCATAACCCTGCCCTGCCCACGTCTCCAACTTCAGCTCCAGCCACCACCCAAGATGTGCTTCCAGCACACAGGTGACCTTAAGTTCCTTCCCTGTCAATTTCTTCTCTGGCTCAGGGTTTTTGCACCTGCTGTTTCCTCTCCTAGAAAAACTCTGCTCCTCCCACCCTCTTCTTGCATGACTAGATCCAGGGGTAGGTCTCAGTTGAAACATTTCCTTCTCAGAAAGTCTTTTCCTGGTTGCCTCATTTATTCATTTGCTCAATAAATATTTATTGAGCACCTACTCTGTGCCAGGTACTACTGTAGTAGTCCCAGAAGAGTTGTAACCAGAGAACTTACACATAAGTAAAGAGACAGAAAAACAAAGTCAGCAAATTAGATGTGTGTGCCTGTGTGTATGAGAAAGCAAAGGTGAGAAGGAGATAAGGAGTGGTGGAAGAGAACGATGGCTGTTCCTGAAAGGGCAGAAGAGGCCTCCTCAAGGAAGAGATCTTTACTTGAGCAAAGACCTGAGAGAGGTCCAGTAGTCCCATGCTGCCATATATTCCACATTTCAGTCTCTTGTGTTTTTTTCTTCTTAAAGTTGCTCATTAAAATTGAAAAAAATAAAATTGATAATTATATTTTTTCTCTTTTGTCTGTTTTTGCCACTAGATTGTAAATTTCATGGGGACAGAATCATATTTGTTTGTTTACCATTATATTCCCAGTATGTGACACTGTACCAGTGCATAAAAATGATCAATATCTATATTTATTCACTAAATATATGAAGTTGTTTATTATTACTGAACCAAAAATTAGAAATCAGAGTTATTCTTGAATGCAGCTTATCATATTGGAACAAAATGAAATGCCTTGTGTGAAAGTACATTGCACAGGAGAGCAAAGTAGATTGTAATTGATTGAACTATAATGGTGTCTCATACTTTCAGGACAGAGATGGGGCATAAATAAAAGAGAAATGCCATGGTTACCATCTTAGAACTCCATCATATTGCAGGAGAGAGCAAAAGCTGAGCCACATGCCACCTCTAGCCTCTGATTCTTGTACCTCTCCCACCCCCTCCCTCCAAACATAAAAGAAAGAAGAGGGACACCCACCAGAATTTCCGGGTCTATCTCACTTTCTACAGTGAATGCGTCAGATACCGAGAGGATTAAGATCGAACCGTGAAGCACATTCACAATTCAGAAACCTAAGAGGCAGCCTTGTGTTTTTGTACCTACGGGTCTGTAGCTGTAGAGTACCCGCCCCAACAAGGCTCCTGACAGTGTTATTCTAAGGAAGGCCAGGAAGACAAATTAGGAAGTTCTAGGCCAAGAAGTCAAGGGAAGTACAGTATCTTATAAATCATTCTAATGGATGTATTCAGAAAGAATAGTTATAAATTCATTTAGATTACTGAGGAAAAATGATCTAGCAAATTGTATTCCAGGTGGAGTAGAAAGGTTCACAGTTTGGTCAGTGCTCTGCTAGAGACTTGAGATATGGGCAATATTATTTAATTGCATGTTTCTTGGATAAGGCTATCAAATATCTCGTGATGCTTATTTATTGACCATGTATATTTTCTCTTATGTAAACTCTCTATCCAAATTTTTGCCTATTGGTATATTGGGGTTTGGAGTGTATTTTATTTATCTGAATACATATTTTGTAATTTTTGTTTATCTTTTTACATTTTCAATTCCTTCTTGTTGTTCAGTTACAATTATCCCCATCCCCCATTACTCTCCCCTGCCCTACCCCCTCCTCCCACCTTCAATCCTCCTCCCCCATTGTCTTTGTCCATGGGTCCTTTATACATGTTCCTTGACAACCCTTTCCCTTCTTTCCCTTGTTATCCCCCCACTCCCCTCTCTCTGGTCACTGTCAGTTTGTTCTTTATTTCCATGTTTCTGGTTCTATTTTGCTTGCTTGTTTGTTTTGTTGATTAAGTTCCACTAATAGGTGAGATCATATGGTATTTGTCTTTCTAATTGTTGTTTATCTTTTAATATTTAATATCTATTTTAGTATGCAGAGGTTTTCCTTTTGATCAGTTTGTAAGATAAATTTTAGGGGATTGCGATTTGTCTTGTGCAAAGTCTGCACATTAATTAGGACAAAAATAATCCTTAGCAAAATTTGATCTATTGTTTAGGCATAGTCCATGTACCTACATTTTTAAATAAACTTTTTTACTTTGAGATCACTATAGAAGCATGTTAAGTGTAAGAAATAATACAGACAGACAGTGTACATCATTTACCCAGTTTTCCCAAGGGTTATCATCTTGCAAAACTATAATGCAATATCACAAACAGGACGTTGACCTTGATACAGTCCAGAGGCAGAACATTTCCACAACCATGAAGACCCCTCAGGTTGCCCTTTCAGGCCCACAGCCCCTCTCCCCCATCAGATCATTTCCCTCACCCCCAACAACCACTAACCTGCTGTTCAGGTCTGTAATTTTGTCGTTTCGTAAATGGAATGACACAGTATGTAATCTTTGGGTTTGCCTTTTTCACGCAGCATGTATTTTTCTGAAGATTTATTCAAGTTGCTCTGTGTGCTAATAGTTTATTCTTTAAATTTTTTTCTAGGTAGATAATCATGCATTTTCCTTTCCTCCC
Organism: Anoura caudifer; assembly: GCA_004027475.1. Lineage (NCBI taxonomy): Eukaryota > Metazoa > Chordata > Mammalia > Chiroptera > Phyllostomidae > Anoura > Anoura caudifer. Next base: position 65,691 of record PVKU01005693.1, on the reverse strand, counting down.
TTGCTTTTATTTCCCATTCTTGTCTTGTTGCACTGGGTGGACCTTCTAGCACAGTGTTGAATAAGAGCGGTGAGAGGAGATCTCTTTGCATTTTTCCTGAACTCAGGAAAGCATTCAGTCCTTCATCATTAAATATAATGTTAGTTTTAAGTTTTTTATGAGCATTCTTTACCAAGTTGAGGAAGTTTGCCTCTATTCCTATTTTTTATTTTATTTATTTATTTTAAATTTATTTTAAATTATAGTTGATTTACAATATTTTATTAATTTCAGGTGTACAGAGTAGTGATTAGAGATTTATATACCTCTTATGATGATAACCTTGATAAATCTAGTGCCCATCTGGCACCATACACGGATATTACAATATTGTTGACTGTATTCCCTATACTCTACAGCACCATAATTATTTTTATAACTGCCAATTTGTACTTAATTTCTTTTATCTACCCTCCCATCCTGCTTCCTGGTGACCATTGGTTTGATTTCTGTACCAACAAATTTGTTTCTGCTTTGTTTATTTGGTTTTTTTTTTTTTTAGATTCCACATATAAGTGAAATCATATGGTATTTGTCTTTCTTTGTGTGACTTATTTCAATTAGTGTAATACTCTCTAGGTCCATGCCTCTGTTCTCATTTTTCTGAGAGTTTTTATCATAAATGAGTGTTGAATTTTCTCAGATGTTTTTTCTGCATTGATTAAAGTGATCATGTGATGTTGTTGAGTTCTTCCACATTTTTCCTGGTTTTCCTGTCCAGTTATTCTATCAATTGTTGAGTGAGAAGTGATAAAGTTTTCAACTATAATGAGTGGATTTTTATTTATCCTTTCATATCTACCAGGTTTGCTTTGTGCATTTTTAACTGTTTTTTTTTTTTTTTTGTTGCGCATTCTTTTACAATTGCTGTGTCTTCTGAGCAGATCGACAGTTTTACTATTCTACAATGTTCCTTTCTGTTTCTGGTAATTGTCTTTGTACTGAAGTTTACTTCAATATTAATGTAGCCTTTCCTGCTTTATTTTGATTAATGTTTTCATGATATATCCTTTTCTTTTCTTTTACTTTCAACCTGACTATATTATTATCTGTGAAGTGAGTTGCTTTTAAACAGTATACAGTGGGTCATGGTTTTTAATTCACTCTGCCAATGTTTGTCTTTAAGTGGTTGCTTTAGTTATTACATTTTACATACATAATTTATCATACTCTACCAGTATGTCACATTACTAGATATTTCATGTTCTTTTATTCTCCCTCATTCATAACATAATTGTTTTAAATCTTACCTCTACACACACTTAGAACCATACCAGACTGCTATAATTTTTATTTTGATATCAGTCATCATTTAGAAAATTCAAGAGAAGTTAAACCTTTTGTATTTAGCCAAAATTTTGCTTACCACCTTCTTTCTTTACTGAAATTCCATGATTCCTTCTATTGTCATTGTCACTTCCTTTGCATTCAGAGAACTTCAATTAACCTCTTAGGGTACATATGCTGGTGGCAAATTCTTAATTTTCCTTAATATGCAAATTAGTTACTTTCCCCTTTATTCTTGAAGAATACTTTTACCGGGTATAGGATTCTGTATTGGCAGTTGATTTATTTCAGTGCTTGAAAAAATATTGTGTCACTTCCTTGTCCTCTCCTTGGTTTCTGAGGAGAAATTTACTGTCACTGAAATTGTTTCCTCCTATAAATAGTACATGTTTTTCTCTGGCTGCTTTCCATATTTAGTGTTCAGAAGTTTAATTATGATGCATCTTGGCAAGAATTTCTTTGACTTGTCCTATTTGGGGTTTTCCTAGTTTCTTGAATCTGTAGGTTTAAGTCTCTTGCAAAATGTGAAAAGTTTTCAGTCATGTCTTTGAATATTTTTTCATCTTCTCCCCCTTTTCTCATCTCTTTCCAGCAATCCAATGATAAGAGTATTAGATCTTGTAGTATAATTCTACAAGTACAAGGCTCTGTTCATTTTTCCAGTCTATTTTCACTCTCTTTTTCAGATCCAGTAATTACGACTGTTCTATCTTCCTGTACACCAACACTTTCCTCTCTCTCTTTTGTTCTGCTGTTGAATGCATCTACCAAACTTTGCATTTCAGTTATTGTAGTTTTCAGTTCTAAATTTTCTATTTGATTATTCTTCATATCTTTTGTTTCTTTTCTAAGACTGTATTTTTTCACTTGTTTCAAGCATGTTTATAATTGCTTGCTGTAGCATTGTTACCATGGTGCCTTAAAATCTTTTGTCAGATAACTCTAACTTGTTTGTCTTCTCAGTATCAACTGTCATTTTTCACTCAGCTTGAGAACTTTCTCATTCACAGTATGCCTAGTAATTTTTAATTTAATAATGGACATTTTGTATCATGAGACTCTGATTTTTATTTAAACATTTATTTCACCTAGCTTGTCCAATATTGCTCTTGTAGCAGATAGTGAAGCACCCCTAGTTACTACAATGTGGAGATAGAAGTCCAGGTTCCCATTCAGCCTTGCTTACACCCAAGTAAGGAATACCCAAGGTGGTGGGCTCCTTGTTAGTGCTAGGCACACTTCCAGTCCAGTTCTACACATTGTCTCCACTGACACCATGGTGGATGGGAACTCATTACTAAAGGCTGATGGTGAATGTCCTGACTTTCCATTACACTTATTCTACCACTACCCGTAAGTGGGGGAAGAAGTACTTCTTAGTGCTGGGTGGGTACTGAAGTCCAGCCTTCCCATGTGGTCTCCCCTAACACTGAAGATAGGGCCTCTTTACGTTTCTGTGGGAACAGTAGTGCAGCTTCCTTCTTTGATATGACTTCTATAGGGGTGTGAGGGCACTTTGTTGCAACTCCTTGGAAGGGAAGGCTAGACTTTCCACTTAGTCTGTACTGACATTGGTGGAGCCATTATTTTATTGTTGTCCTTTGGCTGGAGTAGGTTATCTAAGTCTTCACTTTCCAGGCTTCCTCTATCCTGATGCTTGCCTACAGACAGCAGTCTTTTGTTGGGGATTGATATTTTGGGTTATGCACTTGGCACTCCCAGTTTGCCAACTTCTTTAACCCCAAGAGTGGAATATAAGAGGGAAAAACAAAGAAACAAAAATCAACCAAAAACCTCTACCAATGCAATTCATATTTTTCCTCAGGACTTGAGAGTCTGAGCCTATCTGCCTTTTTCTGTCTTTCAGAGTCTTCCTATGTTTGTTTTACATATAATGTCCTGGGTTTTTAGTTACAGAGGAAAGAACAAGAAGAAGCCTCTACTTCATATTCCCTGAAGTCCTTAAATCTTTTCTTTCTTTCTGTTGGTTTGCTGGTGTTTTTTTTTGTTGTTGTTGTTGTTTTAATTTTGTATGTGCCACATAGTTCTTGTTATGCTCACTCTTAAGCTTATAGTTATTTTTATAGTTACTATTTCTAGGTTGAGTCTCTGCAGGATCTAGAACACTGGAATTTCTCTGAAATTGCAAGGAGAGTTCCAAAAAGCACATACATGTATGAAAAACACTGCAGAAAGAATTACATTTTACGACTAAGTGGGGCTTTGATTCCACAACTCTATGTAAATTGGTGATCTGGTGAACTGCCATGAATGCATGTGGCATTTTAAAATCATGGTTGCCCAGTCTTGGCTTCATTAACCTTATGGTAAAGACAGACCCTGGAATCAGACAACATGGCTTTTCCATTTTTGGCTGGGTGACCATGAGAAAGTTACTGAATGTTTCAGTACCTCTGTTTGTTCACCTATAAAATGGGGATATATGAGTACTCCCTGAGGAGAAATCTGTTGTCATAAAATTGTTTTTCTTAGTAAGAAGTTGTCAATTTTCTCTGGTTGCTATCCAGATATTTTTTTGGGGGGGTCTTCAGTATTCAGAAGTTTAATTATGATGGAATTCTTTGGCTTATACTGTTTGGAGTTCTCCCAGGTTCTTCACCCTTTAGATTTGCATCTACAATAGAATTAAATGTGTTAATATGCAAACCTTTTAAGATAAATATAACATTTATAGGAGTATTTGCCTCATAAGAGCCATATAAGTGTTAGCCATGAATATTATTAGTACCTCCTTTCTTCAAGGTGGAAACTAAGGAAATAGGAATTAAATATGGGCTTTACTCAATAATAATGTACCAGCATTAGTTAATTAACAGCAATTAATATACCATACTAAAATAAAATGTCAATAATAGAGAAAATTGGCTGTGGTGTTTATAAGGGAACTATCTGTTAGCTCTGTGTTTTTTTTTTCTGTAAATCTAAAACCATTCCAAGCATAAAGTTTACTTTAAAACATGCTCATGGGACAAGTGGGTGAATGGCAGGGCCACTCAAAATAGCAAACAAGGGTAGAGATTTTAAATATATGTGTGTAAAGAAGAGAATTTTGTAGAAAATTTCATATTTCGATAGTTTTAAAACATAGATGAATCACTTATTATTTTATTTTTATTGCAAAAATAGATGCAAAGAGGAGTCAAAGAATGTGGACAGCATGTGGCCAACAGCATTGATTTCAGTTAATAACTTATAATCATAATTAGACTAGGGTCAATGAGCCAAGATATTGAAACTATTTTTCCAATAGAATAATTACCTTAACTCAGACCAGGGAAATATTTGGGGGGGCATGTGTGGTTAGAATAGTAAATAGACCCACTGAAATTATTAATCAGTTTATACAGCCATGCCCCCAAACCACAGAATTAACTGGCTCAAATGAGAAAAACAAACCAGCAAAAAGAGGATCTAATTTATTTTCATAATTGTGTTGATTTGATTACTGAAAAATATTTTTTTAAATTCATTTTGCTATAGAATCACCATAAAGCAATGCATGTCATACAATTTTTAATTGCTTTTCATAATGTAGTTAAATAATATCAACTTTTTACATCTGCAAATATTTCATAGTAATCTAATGATGATACAGTATTTTGTACTATTTTTTTCCAAGACATTTTTACTCACTTAATGGTTCATTTTTGCCAATTGAAAATTATTTTCCCTTCTTTAAAATTACATGTATTTATTATCAAAATTAAAAAAATACATAGAAATTTAAAAAGCTACCCATAATCCCATTGTGTTAACTTTTAAAATATATTTCCTATTAAGCTTTCTTTCTTTCTTTCTTTCTTTCTTTCTTTCTATTGTTCAAGTATAGTTGTCTCTATTTTTCCCCCACCACTTTCCCTTACTCCATCTACCCCCACCTCTCACCCTCAATCCTATTCCCCTTCCGCTTTGTCCATGGGTCCTTTATACATGTTCCTTGATGACCCTTCCTCTTCTTTTGCCTGTTATGTCCCTCTCCCTTCTCTCTGGTTACTCTCAGTTTGTCTTTATTTCAATGTCTCTGGTTATATTTTGCTTGCTTGTTGATTAGGTTCCACTTACAGGTGAGATTATATGGTATTTGTCTTTCACTGCCTGGCTTACTTCACTTAGCATAATGCTTTCCAGTTCCATCCATGCTGTCACAAAGGATAGGAGTTCTTTCTGCTGTGTAGTATTATATTGTGTAAATGTACCATAGTTTTTTGATTCACTTATTTACTGATGGGCACTTAGGTTGCTTCCAGCACTTGGCTATTGTAAATTGTGCTGCTATGAACATTGGGGTGCATAGGTTCTTTTGAATTGGTGATTCAGAATTCTTAGGGTATAATCCCAGCAGTGGAATTGCCAGGTCAAAAGGCAGTTTAATTTTTAGTTCTTTAAGGAAATTCCACATTGTTTTCCACAGTGGCTGCACCAGTCTGCATTCCCACCAGCAGTGCACTAGGGTTCCCTTTCCTCCAAAACCTTGCGAGCACTTGTTTGTTGACTTGTTTATGATGGCCATTCTTACCCATAGAAGTGGTATTGCATTGTGTTTTTAATTTGCATCTCTCTGATGACTAGTGATGCTGAGAATCCTTTCATATGTTTATTGGCCCTCTATATGTCCTCCTTGGAGAAATGTCTGTTCAGGTCCTTTGCCCATTTTTTAATCAGATTGTTTGTCTTCCTGGAGTGGAGTTCAGTGAGTTCTTTATATATTTTGGAGATCAAACCCTTGTCCAAGGTATCATTGGCAAATATATTTTCCCATATGGTTGGTTCCCTTTTCATTTTGATGATGTTTTCTTTAGCCGTGCAGAAGCTTTTCATTTTGGTGAAGTCCCATTTGTTTATCTTTCCTTTATGTCCCTTACTCTAGGGGATATATCAGTGAAAATATTGCTGTGTGGAATGTCTGAGATTTTCCTGCCTATGTTCTCCTCTAGGACTTTTATGGTGTTGTAACTTATATTTAAGTCTTTTATCCAACTTGAGTTCATTTTTGTGTATGGTTTACATTGGTGATTGAGATTAATTTTTTTTTTTTTTTTGCATATAGCTGTCCAGATGTCCCAACATTATTTGTTGAAGAGGCCATTTTTACTCCATTTTATGCTTCTTCCCCCTTTGTTGAATATTAATTGACCATACAGACTTGGGTTTATTTCTGGGCTCTCTATTCTGTTCCATTGATCTATGTGTTTGTTCTTATGCCAATACTAGACTGTTCTGATTACTATGACCTTGTAATATATTTTGATGTGTCCCTCCTATTTTGTTCTTCTTTCTCAAAATTTCTGTGGCTATTTGGGGTCATTTATGGTTCCATATACATTTTTGAAATGTTTGTTCTATATTTGTGAAATATGTCATTGGTATTTTAATAGGGATTGCATTGAATCTATAAATTGCTTTGGATAGTATGATATTTTGATGATGTCAATTCTTCCAATCCATGAACATAGTATATGCTTCCATTTATTTGTGTCTTCCTTAATTTTTTTTCTTCACTGTTGCCTAGTTTTCTGAGTATAGGTCTTTTACCTCCTTGGTTAGGTTTGTTCCTAGGTACTTTATTTTTCTTGTTCCTATCTTATTAAGCTTTCTTATCCCTTATTTTGAACTATAATTGTGACAATATGTATATTTGTGTTCTACCTGAGTTACATAAGCATTTTTCATGCTATTTAAAAATTTTAATAATTAATTTTAAGTACTATCACATATTAAATCAGTAATTATGATTTACTAATGTATTAATCTATTGGATATTTAGTGTTTTTCCCAGTGGTATTTTATTCACCCATACGTGTTTCAATTTCAGAAGACAAGAACAAACTTAATGATTTTTTTTGTATCTTTGTATGTGATGTGACTGTAGCAGTCTTATATTTAAAACTTAAGAAAGAAACGTCTAAGGTCCAAACACTCAAATATGAAGGTCTAAAATATAAATGTATTTTTAAACTGCCCACTTATTCTGAATCTCATTCATCTCTCTTAGCTTCCTAAAGATTAAGCACATGTCTGATTAGCTAGTCAGCCCTCTGTATCTACAGTTTGATCATCCTCAAATTCAACCAACCATAGATAGAACATATTTGGAAAAAAGGTTACATAGCTACTGATGTGTACTACATACTTAGGCATTTGTACTGAATATGTGCAGTCTATTTTTCTTGTCATTATTACCTGAACAATACAGTATAACAATTATTTATAAAACATATATGTTATATTAGGCATTATAAGTAACCTAAAGGTTATTTAAAGTATACAGTAGCATATGTACAGGTGACATGCAAACACGAGGCCATTTTGTGTAAGTGCCTTGAGCCCCTGTGGATTTTGGTGTCCATGGGGATCCTGTGACCATTCCCCCACGGACACTGGGCATGACTGTGTAACAAAGTAGCAAACACACTGCATCCTGAACATCACAAAACAGTTGCCTACAAGACAAGACCTCAGGCTTCAGCCTCACTCTCTCGCAGGGTATCCGTCTCACAGGGAAAATAGTTGTCTGAGCAACCTCTAAGCCATGCTCATATTGAGCATCTGAAACTGAGTCCATTGTGATGTTTGATGGGGCAAGAGCAGGCATGGAAACGAACTCCAAGTCAGGATCCCCGATTAGTTTCCTACCAAGCAGGTGAACAGGCTTCTCGAAGTTGTAGTTACCTCTGGCAGAAATCTCATATTGCTAAAGACTCTTTTTTTATTGGAAGACCATGAAGGTTGGTTGCCTTAATTTTTCAGCATTTCAATATTCAGTAATTGCCATGTAACACAATGGGGATGTCTTCACAAATTCTTAACCAGTCTCTATGCCACTTCGGTGTACCCTTGTAACTCCCAATGTTACATCAACATTATAATGGCATGCTGGGCTTAGAAATAATAGCCACTTCTCAGCCTACAAGTGTTCATCTAAAGCATGGAATTTAGAAGGTGTACTGCTGATATGAAACACAGGGTGATGGATTTCAACAAGTGACTATGTACATACTTCTCAATTTCAGGAGTCACATAACACTTTGAAAATAATACAGTTTTACCAGTACTGCCATCACCAACCAATGGATGTTTAAGTAGAACTTGGGGTTCTACTTGATCATCATGGTTCCTCCAGAAGTCCTTACCTGGCTGAGCCCAAAACTATTGTTGGTTGGTTGGTTTTTATAAAATCTCTGTAATGGAAATGGCAATGTTTACAATATCAAATATTTCAGCCTGATAATGCTTTTGACTTAAAAATGCTAAACTTTATTTTGAATTAAAAACAATTTTCCCATTCACAAATGGATACCAAAGATTGCATTTATTTACATACAGCAGATGTATTGAGAACTGCCTATGTGCTAGATGCTGTCCTAAGTGCTATGAACAAAGAAGATAAAAATTCCTGTATTCATGGAACATACATTTTTCATAGCCCAGGACTGATGATGCCTCCTGAGATGGAGCTGGAAATGCCAGGAAGATCACTGCTCCTAGAGCAGGGACCTGGGCCAGACCCTGGGAACTCTTCACCTTCCCCCTCTGGGTTCACCACACTTAGGTCCGGTGAGAAGATACTGAGATACCAGAGCAGGCATAGAGGGTTTCTCAAAAATGAAGGGAAGCTATGGAACAGAGTCTACTGAGGCAGGGACCAGTGAGCAAGGGGCAGATTTTGTGCCTGTTAGAAGCCGGGGAGATTGTGGGCCTCAGAGAGCAAGGAAATTACTTAGGGAAAAAAAAAACACACACACAAAGAGGCAACACTGAGTTGGATACACTCTACAAAAACACTGTCATGTAAGAAAGATAAAAACAAGGCTCAGTTTTCACTGAAGATCTGATGTGAACCAGAGTTTTAAATCAGAACAAAAGCCACGTAATGCCAGAGTGGAAGCAGAAACCAGAATGCTGTGTTGTATGGCTGGTTTAGAACTATAAAGTCCCTCAGGTTTTTTAATTTTGTTTTATTTATTTATTTATTTGTTTGTTTGGTGGAGGTGGTGGGAGGAGTCACTAGGAACCAGTTTACTTCAGAAACTAAAAATGGGCTGCTGAGATTGAGGAAGGTCTATGGAAAGCTAAGCATTTAATACTGTCGAAGAATGTCTTTTAATCCAATGCGATCAGTTACTCATTTTCAAGGGGTGGTATTACGCTGCATACTGCACTTCAGGAACTAGAGACTAGGACCGCAGCTTTGGAATTATTCCGACTCCTGTCTGGATGGGAATAGGAACGTCGTTTGGAAGTCCACCACATGATGTTTGGGGAAATACAAAAGGAAGCCTAGAAGAAAAGAAAACATTAATTTTGTCCAAGAAGACAGAAAACAGAGGAAGAAAAAAGAACTAGGGTATCAGATAGAGATGGAATATATTAACTTCCAGTCCTTGAAAAGTGAGTCTCTCTTGCATCATAACTTTGAAGATATTACTTGGACAATTTGCCACAGTTGTGTTGAAAGAAGACAGGGAAAAGAACAGGTTGTGAAAGGGGGCTTGGGGAAAGATAGGAAAATATAGAGCTTCATATACTCACCTGTCATTATGCACTAGAATTTGGTTAGAATGAAGCAAGATGAATTGTGCAACTGGTTAAATTGAAGGAAATGAAATAAAGGATGGCTTGCTATTTGGTTGCAAGTTTGCCTGTGGAGTTTTGAAAATACACTACATACGTGCATTACCAATGTAATACTCTTCTACCAGAATACTAGAAGAATCTGTGGATTTGTGCCCACTGAATATGGTTTGGCTTTCGCCCGCTGTATTTTAACATGTCAAGAGATGTTTTTGTTATATGCTAGAGGTTTTTTGCCCATTTAGATGAGGACAACTCCAATCAATTTCCCTTAAAATTTGAAATGAAAAACTCTAAGGCATAGATAAATGATTTCTTCTGCGTTATATCAACTGTCTCGCTGATCTAAATATGCATCTTAAAAGTATTGAGTAGTACTTTGGAAACGTCTATGCCTGTAAAACATTGAGTTGAACAAAAATCTCTCTGATTTCCCACCCAATGTGGCATCTTTTTAATGGTGATCTCAAACTGGCCAAGATAGGAATGGCTGCCTGGCTGAGCAGCAGCACGTGGCTCCAATCATTAGCTGCATGAAGACTGATGTAATCACTTGGTATGATCTGAAACAAGAGTTTTTTCTGGATCCTTAAGGCCTCCCTGTGACCTCAGTTACAAACACATATACACACACTTTCCAATGACATCAGTTGAAACTTCCTGTGAGCAACTGGGAAAGAGACTTGGGCCCAGAATTCCAAGAAACCCAACCTGAGGTTTTAAACCATACTCATTCCCAGTGCTTTGCAGCTGATTCATTTTTCCAATGAAATTATCATCATCCTTGGTTCCAAAAGCAAACTGAAGGGAGAATTCAATTAGGAAGGAGAAACATTTTGTTAAAAAAAACAACGTGGCTCTGCGAGAACATTTCACAAAGGCCCAAAAGACATGGAACGCAAAGGTGCTATTCCCAAGATTTGTCAGGTTACCTGGAAACAGATGTTCCATGGAGCTGAGGTAGTGACTGACAGTGAGCAAGGGTCTGGGGATGGAAATGAAGAAACACCGACACCTCCTCTTCCCTTCAGTCTCATGTTTTTCCCCCTGAAACCAAGGCTTGATATGCTGTTCGGCTCAAGGAGCAGAAGAGGACAGAGGAAGTCACAGTGCATTTCCATTTCTTGTTGAGTTTCTGGTCCCGTGTCAGTAGAGCTGAACCTTGGATGACCTAGTAACATCCCTACAGCAAGCAGTCTGCTTGGCAGAGAGAGGGAAAGGACTCGTGTCAGAAGACAGCCTTCCACAGCTCTCAGCCCCCAAGCTGTCCATCCTCCTGACCCCTGTCAGTACTACAATGAGGAGAACAAGACACAGAATATTTCCCTTCTCATCAAAAAGACACAACTTTTATGCACAGCAGGCACTGGACGGTGCCTCCTTGGCTGATGTCCAGTCTGGCTACGGTAACTTGTCTGCAAAATAACAAATAAAAGCTGCCCATGACTTGACTAGTGGGTGGTCTAAGTCCACATACACAACAGCTTCTCCATGACTGACGAATGTCATAATTAGTGCACTACCAGGGTAGTTATATGGTTTACAGTCACCATCTCTGACACACTAGAATGCTCGTATCTAGTAGAGTGTAGATTGCATTCTGATGTAAAATCATTTAACTGCCAACATTTATCTACATTCTGAAAGCAGATTTCTGAATCACAGGGTGCTAAGAGAATTGTGTGTAGTGTGGGCAGCTGTTTGTCAGAGCAGCCAAGGAGAGAAGTGAGATCTCCCGCTGGCCCTTCCAGGCTTAATGATTAATTTGCGGTAGACACAGTGCTTGCATTGGATTGCACACAAGTTGGCACGCAGTCCAGAAAAGTCTTGAACAGATTGTCCCCAGGTCATTTGTGTTCTCAAGTAAGAATTCAACTGAATGTCTTTTGCTAACAAGTAAAAAACATGTGACAGGAGCTAAGTTCCTCAAGGTTATAGAGAGATCTGTGGATATACCTAGACCTGCCACCGCATCTCAAACAGCCTTGTGTGAAGGCTTCATTTTTCACTGAGGTAGCTTGGAAGTCTTATCTGTGAGAACACCTAAGAAAACCTTCCATTCTGGAGAATTCTGGGTTTGCAAAGAGTATCTGCAGTGGTGTGGGAGGTCTGCTTTCCAGCGGAACTCCCACAGCACTTCCTGGAGTTCTGAGCCTTATTTGAAAATAGCACAAGTCACAGACAGAAGTGTAGACACAGTCTCTTTTTTAAGGGCTAAGCAATATAAGAAATAAAATGTGGGAGGAGAAGCTATAAAGCACTTTGGAAATGAAATATCTAAATCTTGGTGCAATGGAAATATTTAGATTAGAAGACACATACATGTAGTTCAAATGAGACCTGGAGTAGGGAATGCATAAGGCTAGGTAAATAAATACAGATGAATGAGATAGCATCACTTAGCGGTGACACCTGCAGATTCTGAAGTCAGACAGACTTGACTTGGAACCCCATTTCTGTTTTTCATTAGATGTTTGGTCTCAGGAATGTTACTTTAAGACCCTTTTACCCAAGGTTTCTCATTTATTAAAATAAGATACCAACAAACCTATCTCATAGATGCTTATAAAGCTTTTCAATGAAATGATGTATGTACATGCTAGGTATGAAGCCTGGAACAGATTAAGTGCTCAATAAATGCTGGTGAAAGTTATATTGAAATAAACTAGTCAGAGTCTGTAGGAAGGTTTCTTCCAATTGGTCCTGGTTCCCATACGGTAAGCTCTGACCCAAGTACTACCAAGACTACTCTCTACAGGCTTCGTGATCTCCTGCTTTTGTAGGTTTGTGTTGGAATGTTTTAAAAGTTCTATCTAGGGATGCTTTAGTGAAAGGAGGAATCAAGTGCATCTAAAAAGGGAAAAGAAAGCACTTCATCAGATCCCTCTCCTGACCACCACATTCATTCCTTCAGTAGTTCTTCAGCTTCGCAATCTTTAGCATACTGACCATTCCCTGTTCTTTCAGTCTTCCGGAGTTTTCGTTTCCATTTCTTTTGCAACCTAGAGAAGATCTATGGATCACTACTTCAAATGGTTTCTTCATGTATCTTTTAGGGTTTTTTTTTTTTATCATCTTGTACAAGTTTCTGCCCAGTAAAACCCACATGAATGTCTTCAAGTCTAGCGGAGAAGAGAAAGAAACTGAGGAATATGGGGAAATAATTAAGGTGGAAGCCAGACCAGAAGTAGAAAGTCCTCCTAATGCTAGGCAAGAAATAAGGAGAGCCTAAACTACAGCAGTGGGAAATAAAGCACAAAGATTGGCATCTAGGGCCATCGAGAGGGTGGAATTATAAGAGTGTCTGGCTTTTGCAGGCAGACAAGTGGCCAGCCATTCACCAAGAGCAGTGACAGAGAAAGGGTATACTCTGGTAAAAAGGGTAGAATTCAGTGTAAGAAATGAGAGTAAATGTACAAAACATCATTTGATTCTAAACATACCAATCATCTGTTTCAAATGAATTATTGGTTATATATAAACAATGGTAGTCTGTTCAAGAATGGGCTTGAAAAACAAAGAAAGAAATAGTCTTTCTTTCCAAAATTCCACCTCCTTCACAGTGTCTTATTTAGCTTCAATGCTAATTTCCTGAACAAGAAGTCAACTCTCTCCTCTCCTCTATACTTCCATTTATCAGTTAGAGATCTCACCACTCTAATTTCTGGTTTGGTTGTTTAGAAGACTATTATTTCCCAAAGTGGGTTGTAAATGATGGGAAAGCAAGGTCCACATCAGATTTACCTTGGTTCCCTTATTATAATACATCCACTTGCAACACCTAGTATCTATTAGTTTTTGAAGAATTGTGTATTTATTAGTGTTCAAGGAACTGCTATGTTTTAATATTCCAGTTTTATACAGTGTCTTGTGATAATACTTCCTCAGCTAATAAACTAATTTTAAGTGTTTTATACTTAGATTATATGTGAACTTAAAAAAAAATTAAATCTCATAACTATACCATTTAATGCTAAAAATGTATACTCATTACATATAAATCAGTGAATTTGATGTTGTATTATTAACTGTTAGGTGGCTTTTTAATCTTAGTTTTTGATCCTCAAATCCTACATAGTAAGAAATAAATTTATCCATGTTGTTGCATATATTGATTATTCTTTAATTTTTACTGTTGAGCAGTATTCTACTATATGAATATACCACAATATTTATATTCTCCCATTAATCAATATTTGGGTTTCTTTTCAGTTTTGAGATATTACAAATAAAGCTGCTATGAATATGCATATACCCAAAACAATTTGAAGTCCATATGAAGCCTCCAAATAGAGCTTTTCAGGAATCTAGGAGAGAGTTGTAGGGTACACAGGTGACTTGGGAGTCATCAGCATGGAAGCAGTAACTGGAGCCAGGGGGTTTAATTGACCTACAAAGGGAAAATGTGTGGAGAAGGAAAAAGAGAGACTCAAGGATCAGAACAGAAAAATCCAATAAGGAAATGTGTCAAGATACCAAGGGAAAAAAGAGAATCAAAAACTGAGTAATGAGCAGAAACAAATGCTACCGAGAAGTCAAAAAAGATAAGAAAATGTCTTTTGGATTAATTGTTGACTCAGGGAGAGTATACAAGCATATTTAGGGGTAGAACCCAGGTATTCAACAGTTCAAAAAGTGAATATAATATGATAAAATGGAGAAATCTTAGCAATTGCTATGCAATAAGTTTGGCTATAAAGGAAGCAAGTATAGTAAGAGGACAGTGCATGGATGAGAGAGTTATTTCAAAGGTGCAAACAATTCAAGTATGTTTAGACATTCATGGGAAAGAATTTGAAGAGGAGAGGTGGAACATTTAGAAGATGAGGAAATGGAGGGAGTGAGGACTCTGAGGGGCAGGTGGGGATGAGAGCCAGAAAACAGGTAGTGAGATTATTTAAGACTGAAAAATATTTCTCTTTTGCTTTGATTTGAAGGGTAAGGATTAAGGATCAAAACTGTTGTAGGCAAGTAGGCTGGTAGGGTCTGGATTGGGAGCAGGAGTAGTTGGAATTTTTTCCCAAGGAGATATATTTCTAGTGCCAGATATTTTAATGACATGAAGGGAGAAAGTCAAGGTCAACAGCTGAAAGAGACTCATGCAGAGAAAAGGAAAATGAAGATGAGGATCCAGCAAAGACTAGTGACTGCAGATGTGTAATATCAGATTCTCAACACCTCCTTCATAATAGAATCACCTGAGGAAGTTTAAAAAGTACATATTCCTGGTTTCCAACCCAAGAAATGCTGATTTAATTTTTCTGGGCAGAGCTTTATTTTGAAATAATGCATAGGATCCTTAGGTGATTCCATGCACAGCCAGAGTCCCAAAAGTGCTGCTCTGATCCCTTTGGCTTTGTGAATTTTGCACCAGCAGGGCTCAGTAGTCCAGGTCCAAGTCAGAGACGGCAGATGGTTGCATTGACTGGAGTTGAAGCTTTGCTGGGCACATTCAGAGGAAGGACGAGGGAAAGATATTGAAGGGAAAGTCCACTGAGTCTAGGCCAGGGCGAGGAAATGGAGATACGCGGTGATAAAAAGGCAGATAGAAAATAGAGTAGCTAAGGAGTGGTAAACACATGTAGAGAGAGTAAGGGGATGATTGAACTGGACACAGTGAAGAAAGTAGCATTTCTTTCAGCTTTTCTGATGATCTAAATACACTCTTTAAAGAACATGGCCTCAAGAATATTCTTAACACATTTCAGCACAAAACTATAAAAGAAATAAGGAATAAAGTTTTTAAAGAACCAGCTATAGGTCGGTACTTAAGATACAGAGGAACAGAAAGCATAGATGGTGGAAATGAATTTTCCATTCATTTTTAAAATTTCCATTTAAAAAATATATGTGTAATCTCTAACTCCTCATGTATCAGTCTAAATTTATTAGTAACAAAGAATATTTAGCAACTAAGAAAGCAATTGGAATCTTCAATTTTAGTGGGTATTAGTGAGTCATAAGATTTTGAGATAATTCCTTCTCTGGAAACACAGATATGATAAATGCTTTTCTCTAAAGAAAGAATGTGATTAATGGAATTCAGAGATCCTGGATATATTATTACTAAGCTATTAGAATGATCTTAAGTCATCTGCATTTTCTATAAGGTTTTAAATAATAGAAGCCCCAGAATGAGATGGATGATAAGGCACCAATAGACGTAAGGACAAAACCCATTTACTCTATATTTCTTTAAGAGTCTAAAAAAAAAAGGTGAACTATCCCTAAGAGATGAAGTGACATGAAGATGGAGAGAATGCAACCCAGGCCCTCAGACCCTGCAGCAACACAAAATGAAGCCTTGATAACAGCCCAAGAGAAAGAAAGACAGGTTTAAAACACTGAGCATTATTCATTGGAAGTTTTTTTCCATTGTTCTCACTCATTAAAACTGGCCCTGTTTTGTCTTCCTCTGAGACTGTTTGAATTGTAGATTCTGGTGTCCTTTGACCTTTGTTCTCTGATAAAAGTTGGGCAAAAAACACATGCCCCATACTACTGTGGACCTGAGATTTGAGACTTGTGATAGTTCTCGGAGCACTTCCTGCCCTGTGCTGAAAAAGGAAGACAACTGTTCGAACTGACCAGGAGGCAAAATATTTCCATGGTTAGTCATTAATTTTTACTAAGAGACATCGATGAACTGCAAGCTTTTTTAGACTTGAGGAATTTTGAAACAAATCCTGTTTACTTTCCCCACCAAGCCAACGGGACAGAAGGAAACATCTCATGGGCTTGGTTTCCATCAGCACACTTCCACCAGTCCAGCTTCTGGAAAGGAGCAATGTTTCTGTCTGTTCTTCCCCAAATGATGGTGCCTTGTGAATGGACTATAAAGTAAACTAGGTGACAAATTAGAGAATGTGATTGAAAAGTAGAGGTTTGCTTTTAACTTTTCTTCACCCTACATTTCTCTCCATGACTCTTTTCTTCCTTCTTGCAAATGAAGGACTATAAATGTAGGCATTTATGATTTAGAGTTCTCTTTAATTTGAACAGTTTTGTAATGGTGGTAGTTTAAAATGATTGAGATTTGTACTCCTTTTTTTCTTCCCCAGCAGGCACTTTCTCGGTGTCTAGTAAATTTATGGTGTTGCTCTCTGCTAACTGGCTGGCTTGTGTTGTGTCCACGTTACCCTGAGCACTCCTCCTCATGACTGAAATACATAAAAGGTAAAATACAGCTCGAGAAATTTCAGTTGGACCCCGTACATTTGAAGAGGGTTTTTGAGCACAGAATGTGAAGCCTTTCATGTTCTTAGGGATCTGATGACCCAGAAAAACAGATCTGAAAGCAATAATGCTTCTTACTTCCAGTACTAGGCACCCAGGGAAACTGAGCCATGACCTCCATTTGGGAGGAAGACCAAGGCTGGGATCCCAGCTAATATGCCTCACTGCACCCCAACACAGGAAGTGAGGCAATGATGAGGTAGCACATAATGACAGGAAGTCAGGGAGTGTAATCTACGTGACTAGGTCTCTGTAGGGAAGTGAACAGAACTCTCACTTCTATGCTCTAGGTGGGTCAAACACACCGAGAAAATGTAGATTGGATTGATCAAATGTTACTACACCCAAGAAGTGAACACAAAAGTAAGAGGATAGTATGTTCCATTCCTAGGTAGCTGCCAGAAACACTTTTTCTGTAATCACCTCCTAACTCAATCTAGTATTTGGCAACTTTTATCAGCTTTGCCAGAGAAAAAATTGAATTAATAAGGAACCCAGTCAGTACAGTCAAAATTTGCCATTTTTCAAATGTCCATTTCATTCTTGAACTTTTATCCTCATAAGACTTAGTTAAGTTGCTGAATCACATGGAAGGAGGGATGTGAACTGCACAACTGTTCACCTTATTCATAGAGTTCTCCTGGTGCAGCTGTTGTGATGACAGGAACCAGAGGACAAATTCTGTTATTTAAGACTGAGGACAACTACATGTTTATTAGAGCAGCTAAAGCAAAAAACAGTGACAGTTCCAAATGCTGGCAAGGATGCAAAGGAAGTACGGTGGGGGTGGGGGGAGATGCCCCAAACCCCAGAATTTATTTATAAAAAAATGTATATTTATTGTCACATGTTTAAACTTCAGTCGACTTCATAGTACTCCATTTGCTGCAATATACCTATCAAGCTGTTTTTTCCACTGCTCAAAATAGTTTTTGAATAGATTTTGATGCCTTTTAGTGCTTCTGCTGGTTTTTGTTTCATGTCTTCCACATCAGCAAAATATTTCCCTTTGAGGACTTTTTCCTCTGATGAAACAAACAAAAGCCACCTGGGGAGAGATTGGGTGAACAGGGAGGATGGAGCATGGAGGTCATGCAGTTTTTGGTCAAAAACTGCTGAATACTCAGTGCAGTGTGGGCAGGGGCACTGGTAAATCACCCATCATGAAATGGGCAGATGCATTCTAAAGAGCCTTCAAAAAAAAATTCCCTGAAGCCGACTTCCAGCCAAGATGGAGGTGTAAGTGGATACACTGTGCCTCCTCACACAAGCAAAATTAAGGACAACAAAGATTTAGAAACAAGAAAAGAACCAGAACTGATAGAAAATTGAACTGTGCGGAAGTCCAACAACCATTCATCCAGACCGGTAGGAAGGGTGGAGTTGAGGCAGGAAAAAGTGGAGGTTTGCGGACCTGGTGCACAGGCAGCAGCGGTTGACAGATCCCAGGTGTGCAGGTGGTGGCTAGTGGACCCTGGGCACAAGTGGCAACAGTGCAGACCCAGTAAGGCCACGCAAAGCAGCTGGCTGACCAGGTGGTCCCACATTCGTGTGCAGATAATCCAGGTGAAGAGGAAGCAGAGGAAGGGACTGGAATCCGAGCAAGCACCATTGTTCCCTCTTGGACCCTGCCCCCACATACAGTGTCACTACCCAGTGACTGGGCTGCCCTGTTCTGAGGAACACCTAAGGCTCCGCCCCTCCCTATGTAACAGCCGTGACCAGACCAAAAAAAAAACCAAACAAACAAACAAACCCCAAAATGGCTCAAACTGGAGAACAAATCAAAGCCCCAGAGCCAATTCATCTAAGCAACCAAGAAATACCCAACCTATCAGATGCAGAGTTCAAAGCCCTGGTGATAAGGATGCTCACAGAATTGGTTGATTTTGCTCACAAATTAGATGAACAAATGAAGGCTACAATAAGTGAAATGTAGGAAAACGCACAGGGAACCAATAGAGATGGGAGGAAAACTGGGACTCAAATCAATGGAGTGGACCAGAAGGAAGAAAGAAACAACCAAACAGAAAACAAGGAAGAAATAAGAATTCAAAAAAATGAGGAGAGGCTTAGGAACCTCCAGGACATCTTTAAACATCCCAACATCAGAATTATAGGGGTACCGGAAGGGGAAAAGGAAGAGCAACAAGTGGAAAACGTATTGGAACAAATAATAAAGGAGAACTTCCCCAATCTGGCAAAGGAAACAGACTTCCAGGATGTCCAGGAAGCTCAGAGAGTCCCAAAGAAGTCGAACTCAAGGAGGAACACGCCAAGGCACATCATAATTACATTACCCAAGATTAAAATGAAGGAAAGAATTCTAGAAGCAGCAAGGGATAAGGGGACAGTCACCTACAAAGGAGTTCCCATCAGACTGTCAGTTGATTTCTCCAGAGACCTTACAGGCTAGAAGGGGCTGGAAAGAGGTATTCCAAGTCATGAAAGTCAAGGATCTACATCCAAGATTCCTCTATCCAGCAAAGCTGTCATTTAGAATGGAAGGGAAGATAAAGCGCTTCTCAGATAAGGTCAAGTTGAAGGAGTTCATCATCACCAGCCCTTATTATATGAAATATTAAAGGGACTTATCTAAGAAAAAGAAGATAAAAAACATGTACAGTCAAAAGACAGAAAACTCACAGATATTAACAACCACACCTAACACAAAAGCAAACTAAGTAAACAACTAGAACAAGAACAAAAACACAGAAATGGAGATCACATGGAGGGTTAGCAACAGGGGAGTGGGAGGAGGAGAGAGTGGGAAAAGGTACAGAGAATAAGAAGCACAGATGGTAGGTAGAAAATAGACAAGGGGAGGGCAAGAATAGTGTGGGAAATGTAGAAGCTAAAGAACTTATGACACATGGACATGAACTAAAGGGGGAGAATGTGGGTGGGAGGGGGTGTACAGGGCAAAGGGGAATGATGGGGGAGAAATGGGACAACTGTAATAGCATGATCAATAAAATATATTTAAAAAATTTTCCTGAAGTCTAACACAGCCTCTCAAAACAACGCCAGCTGTACACTGATACAGATGTGTTCTTAGAATACTCATCTAGTAGTACAAGGGGCCCACCCTCCAGAAGATAATTCTAGGTTTTTTTTGTTCCTGCCTTGTATATCTTGCATACATTCCTGGTGGGCATGTAAAATGTACAGCTACTCTGGAAATTAGTTGGGCAATTCCTTAAAAAATTAAACATACAGGAACCATGCGATTCAGCAGTCATACTCCTGGGTATTTATTTCAGAGAAGTGAAAACATACACGCAAAGATTTATAAACACATGTTCATAGCAGTTTTCTTGGTAATAGACAAAAACTGGAAACAACCAGATGTCCTTCAATGTAAGAATAGCTAAACAAACTGTAGCATATCTATACTGTGAAATACTACTCAGCAACAAAAAGGAGCAAATCATTAACATACACTGCAACTTGGGTAGATCTCAAGGGAATTCTGCTCAGTGGAAAAACCAATCTGAAAAGGTCACATATGGTATGATTCCACTTACATAACATTCTCAAAAAGAGAAAATGAAAGAGGAAGAGAGCAAATTGGTGATTGCCAGGTTAGAGATGGGGTGAGGTGTGGTGGGGGTGTGTGGATATGGTTATAAAAGGGTAACCATATCTCCCCCACAGGGGAGATACTTTCGTTGTGATAGAATAGTTCTGTCCTGATTGTAGTGGTGGCCATGTGGGCCTAAACACGTGATACAATTGCAGAGGCCAGTGCGCATGCACACATACATGTGCACGCAGATATAATTGCTGAGCTCTGAATGAGGTACGTACGTTGTAAAAATGCCAATGTCAACTTTGAGAACATGCTGTAGTTAATGTAAGGTGTCACCACTGAGGAAAATTGGGTGAAAAATATGGGGAGCTACTCTAATATTTTGGCAACTTTCTGTGAAGTGATACTCCTTTTAAAAGAAAAAGTTTTAAAAAATAAAGTGTATCGTGAAAATGGGGCTGCCCCTTGAAAAACTGTCTGAAATATATGACTAACTTTATTTTGTGGAGATAACAAAGCCAAAGTGACGGCTTGTGGATATATGATGGCTATACAAATAGGAATTCTTCCCCTACATGAACTAATTGCTTTGTATGCACAGTCTATTTCGTATTTCTGGAAGCTAAATAACCTGATTCAGTATGTTTACTGACACTTTCTTCTAATTGTGAAACATCTGTTTTTCTTAATAAAAAATGTTCCAGAAAACCAGGCAGCGACATATATTGCTGCACAGCTTCAAGATGCCATTCTCTGCTTCGTACCCTTGCCACATCTCCATTCTAAAGACATGCAGCACTTGATAACAGCCACTGGGGGGCAGACTTCCACATGGCACCTACTAACCAGGTAATTTCACACCCAGTCAACTGCAGAAGCCCAGGCCTGCCGGTTAATAGAACTCAAACCTTCCTTCCCACTTGTAAGAGCTCACCAGAGCATACAGAAATATTTAGGTTCATGGTAATTAGCTAGCTCAGAACACAAACATATCCAGGGATTGTGGCAGATGCACCAGAGTAAGTTTACGCTGGGTAAATGCATCATTTGTTAACAAGGCATTCAGCTGATGGCTGATGTTTTGTCTAACTTCTGGAGGAGATGCCATCTTCCTTCTTACAACCTGGGCAAGAGAAGCCCTGCCCTGGGCCCCGCACTTTGAAGTGCCACATTGGTCCCCCTGTTCAGCTATGCCACTCACCATGGGACAAGAATCCCAATTCTTTTTTTAAGTGGCCAAAGTACCCTTGATTTTCCCCAATAGTTAAATATCATAAAGTGAAATTTTGAGCAATGATGAACAGAAGATAGTTCTAAAAAAATGCCTTAACAAAGAAGAGATGTTAGTCTCCTAGGGCTATGGCTGATGGAGTGAATTTTAAAAGGGGGACTATTATGAATCCCAGGAGATAAAAGAGAGGAGAAAGAAACCAGAATTTGCATGGCCAGATTCTAGAAACTGGTTTTGAATTCTTTGAGTTCGAACAATGCATCCCTACATCTGATTTCTGGGGCATGACACAAAAACGACAATGGTTGAGCTTCCGCAATATGATGCCCCGCACCGGGAGGCTCCATACACCAATACCAAGCACGCAGATCCTGAACAGATGCGAGTTCTCACCAGCCCCTCCTCTGAAGATCCGGGTGGGTGAGTCCCAAGGGCCCTACTGTGTCGCGGCCTTTAGAGAACCGATCACTCAAAGACCCTCACGCAGGGAGAAGAGATTGGGTCTTTCCAAGGACTGGAGGAGGATTTTGCAAGAGGTCGACTTCAGAGATTCGGCATTACGTGGTCAAGGGGCTTCAACGATTGCAACTCTTTTCTGTGTTCTAACTAGTGTTCTACGTGGGGCATACATGTCACAGATGTAGTTCCAGAAATTGATAGCCACTGTTCTCCCCCTTTGACAGTCTAATTTTGTTCGTACCAGGGTTTCCAAGACTCCCTCGTGTCTCCTTTGCATACTTTCATGCTCTCGCTTTGCAAGGTGGGTCGCGATGTCATCACTTAGGACTGAAGAGCAGGAAGCTAGCAGCCCAGCACAGATTAAAAGGATTTTCCTGAGATCATTGCCTTGGAAACCTGGGCGGTGGATACACAGCTTGCATCAAATGGCAGTAAATACGGTCGTGCTCTGAGTGCAGCAATAACAATTAAACCCATCAGCCTTCACTGAGGTTGAGAAAACAAAAGACGTTCCAGTTTACAGTGGCCCTGTGCCAGGAGACTGCCGAGACTGGAGGGAAATCAGACGGCAGACTGAAGAATGCTATCTTCTGAGAAGAATGTGCGAATGAACATTTCAGGGACAGCGGATTTCTCAAGGTTTCTCCCAGAGTGTTGATCAGTCAGGACTTCAGAGTGTGACTGGTCAGGTACCTATTCCCTGGCAGGTGTGAGAAAGAGGAAAACAAGATCTCCCCTGAGCAAATTTAGAGGAAATAAGATCTGAGGTTATATGCTGGCTGCTAACTTTTCTCAGTAGCTATACATTAGCTTATTATTAATGAGGGATTGAAATATCACCTAGACCTTTGAGGCTAACAGTACAGCTTATAGAGGAGGCAAGGACAAAACAAAAGAAAAATGTTACGAAAATGAAATGTTAGGGTTTTCTGGCCTATTACAAGATTAAATAGATGTTCCTTGCCTTTGGCAAAAAATGTTAATTTTAAGTCTCAGGTTCAATGAGTTAGCATCAATCTCCTCTTTGGTCATATCTTTTGAGCAAAGTTCCAGCTCTAAATGTTCTTTTGGAAGTTCAGGTAAAAGGTTATGATTCTCAGTAACGTATTTATCCAGCCAAGTTCTAAGCTGCATAAGCAGGTATGATGGAGTCAAATTCGAGTGTAGCAGGAAGAGGAAAAAGTCACTCTGTCAAAACTTACAATGTTTGAAGTCAAACACCGAGTTGTTAGGTTTGAAAACTTTTATATTCCCCTGCAATGAGGGAGGTCAGCATGTCAATTTCTGGCACAGGCTCCTGTCTTGTGTTAACAGTTGTTCAGTATTTTTGAGGTCGCCAGTGAGTGGCTGGGGTGTGGCAACATGGTGCAATGTGGTGAATTCAAACTAGGGCTTTACTTCCAGAGCTAGAGTATAATTCCTGCTGCTGGTACTTAACATCGTGCACGGGCTACTCAAACTTCCTGACACTTAGTTCCAATCTCTAGATGAAAAGACTCATACCGATTCCACAGGGTTTTTATGAGAATTAGGGAAAACATGAGACTCGCACACAGTAGGTGTTCTGTGGACGGTGGCTGTTATGCCCTGAGCGCATTGAATATGCACCCTTGCAAAGTGCTTGGCTTGAACATGTATTCTGGGAAATTATACCAGGGAACATCTCAGGTCATAAACTGAATTTGCTGGGAATCGTTTCTGAAACCTCAGAAGTGCCGGCAGTCCCATTTTTTTTTTTTTTTTTTTTTCCTGATAGTGTTCTCTCTGAACTCTCTTAGCTAGGAGTATGAGTTTCCTTTTCACAAGTGCTATTTTCTCTTCAAGCAGGGACCACTTCAGAAGCATCAGAAAGCAGGCAGCAAGTGGAAGCTGAAATTGAAGTCCCTGGAGATTTTTAAAAATATTACAAGCTTACAATATTCATTTATTTTTAAACTGCACATGCATACTTATCGTAGGGACTGTGGTTGGTTTTCTTATCTGCCTCCTTCTAGGGTGACCCTTTCCTTCCCTCCCTCTTACTGCCATAGAAACTAATGTGACTTTGAAACGGGTTTGTGCCATTTCTCTTCTGGTTCGATGTCACGTGGCTTTTGTGGAGAATTAGAGGTAACTTCAATTCATCTTTCATTCCTCACTTTTTGTCCTCCGAACTTGATAACTGTTTCCTTCCTAGGAAAGATAAAATTCCAGAGGCTCTCCTCCCATTGCACTTCATTCTCCTTTCACTTCTGAGTAGTGAACCACCTCATAATTATTATTCTTCAAGTAAAGTTCTCCTGGTAGACTTCCTGTTCTTTTTAAGTTGTTCTCATGGATAAGAGGATGAAATGTGAGTTGGAAGATAACATTATAAAGTCCATTTCCATCTGAATGAACAAGTCACCAAAAGAGTTCTAATTAAGGCTTCATGATCAGGCTGGGGGAAAAATGTATGTGTGTGTGTATATATATATGTGTGTGTGTGTGTATATATATGTATGTGTATATATATATAATGTGTGTGTGTATGCATGTGTGTGTGTGTGTGTGTATAGAGAGAGACATCTTTAGTAGGAGCCACATGACTCTGGCCTTAATCTTGTCTTGTGTAGAATATTTAAATAGACACAAAGGAGATAACAAATTTTCTGATGAGCCAAAATTCGGAGAGATAATTAAAATGAAAATTGAAAGAAGAAAAAGCCAAATTATTTCAACATATCAGAGTTATAGACGAATGCCAATAGAATAGAACTTAATAGGAATGAATGCACAAATCCTGTATTTGATATTTAAAAAGGTTATATTATGAGAAAATAATAAAGTGTTTAAAAAAACCCACAATGATCGTGACATGGATGTCAAAGGGACATCAAAGCTAACTAACAGACCTCCCAATGGCTAAAGAGGGAACAATTGGATCAACATGATAAATAAATAGTATTATGTTATAACCCAAAGTGTAAAATAAACATCCACGAGTTCATACTAATATAAATAAATGACTGAATAAATGAATAATAACTTCTTATTATATATTGAATAATAGAGAACAGAAATCTATGTAGAAGAATTTTGAATAACTTCTCTGCCCTTGAGGTAGGTAGTGGAGTGTAACTCTTGTCTCTGTAAGTGTGGTGGTGCATAGTGACTTCTTCCAAGAGTGTAACAGGAAAAGGAGACGTCAAAGGGTAACTTTGTGGAGGAGAAACCTGACAGCACTAGCTCAGCCAGGTGATCACGGTCAACATCAACACTGATAGATCATGCTGATAGTGTGTACCCTTGAGAGTTGGGATGAGGATGGCCTTTTACCTCTGTGAACTTCTTCCCCAATACATGCAATGCCAGTGCAGTCACGAGAAAAGCATCCCAATAGCGACAAGTAACTATCATTACAGTACCATACGGTGCATTTTCACTGCCCTAAAATCCTCTGGGCACCACCTAGTCATCTCTCCCCCATAGCCCAGATGCTAGCAACCAGTGATCTTCCTACTGTCTCCATAGTTTTGCCTTTTCCAAAATGTCATATAGTTGGAATCATACAGTCTATAGACTTTAAGACCAGTCTCTTTCATTTTGTAATATGCATTTAAGTTTCCTCCATTGTTTTCATGACTTAGTAGCTCATTCATTTCACCATTATACATTTTTTTTTTTGTTACAGCAGCTGACATTACCTTCACCATTACAGCAAACCAAATTACCACATTGGAAGGAATGGTTTATTTTTTTAATCTTTTTAAACACATAGCAGTCTTTTTAAGAATCTCTATAAATATCTCATAAAATATTCCTGACATTTACAATGAAAACAATATTGTCTGCTTTTGTGAAGAATCTAATCTATGGGTCGTGATGCTTTTATACCCATATATTTTTTCTGCTAAAGTGTTCCCCTTAGCTTTATTTTCCACTCATCTCCATCTCACATGCTTTTGCTAGTTTTCTTTCCCACCAAATTTTAGTTCCACTGAGAGGGGGAGTGTATACAAGTATCGTTCCTCCAATATCCATAGTCCACTTGAACATTAGTAAGAGAACCCTTGATTTTGTAGCTATCTATATGAACAACCAAATTAAATATTATATTTTGCAGCATTAGTTGTAGCTAGGTGCAAATGTCTGATCTGGGTAGGTTCTTACCAACTGGATATAAACAGAAGCTTGTACAACTTCCAGGAAGTATCCTCTTTCCTAATTGCTGGAGTGTGGAAGTAGTTGCTCGAGCTCCAGCAGGCATCTTGGACCTGGAGGTGACCTTGAGGATGGCAGTGATGCATGGCAGAAATACAGGATAAAAAGAGGCTCAGTTCCTGTGACTAAGGAACACCAAGTCAGTCCTGGATGACTGCGTACGACCCCCCACCCCACAGTGGGATACCACATTTATTTTTCTATAACTTAATTATATCTAGCATTTGCATTCTTCCTAGCAGAGGAAAATTTAATTAATTCAGAGAAAACTCAAGTCAGAATAACATGTATATTAGCCTGCTTGAAATTTTAACATAGCTCATTAAAGCAGTTTATTTTTTTCAGTCATTTTTCTATCATTTTAAATAGTTTTTAGTGCCATGACTTTTTGCTCCTTAATCTTTTCTTCTGCAGAGTAGAATCCTTTGTTAATCCTATCAGAGCATTTATTTTTAAAAAAAATCATAGACATTGTTTTTTCATTTCTAGAAGCCATATGCAGTCTTTTTAAATATTTCCTATGTCCCTACTTTATAAGCATTCTACTACTGTTTTGAACATACATAGTTATAATAACTGTTCTAATGTTCTCATCTACTAATTCTGTCTTATGCATAATTATGAATTTGTTTCTACTGATATTTCTCCTCATTATGGGTCATACTGTCCTGCTTTTTTGTATGACTGGTAATTTTTTAATCAGATGCCAGACATTGTGAATTTTACTAAGTACTGGATATTTTTGTAACCCTATACAATTTGTTCAGTTTTCTTCCCGCATGTATGTAGTTAAGTTACTTGGAAATTGTCTGATCCCTTGGAAGCTTGCTTTTAATATTTGTAAGATGGGGCAGAGCAGTCTATAATCTAGGGCTAGTTTTACCCACTCCTGAGATTTTGATAGGGCTAGTTTTACCCACTCCTGAGATTTTGATACTCTTCTGAGTACTTTACTCAATGCCCTATGAGCACACAGCTTTTTCTTTTTCCCAGATTAATCAAAAATATTCCCGGCCTGGTGTAAGTTCCAGAGAGTGTCCCCTCTCCTCCTCACAGGTGGTTCTTTCTTCACCCTTGCATAGTCTCCCCACGTCCACACTGAGTGATGCTCAGCAGAAGGTCTGCAGGGAGGTCTGCCTCTGGGCCCCTCTCTCCTCCCTCAGGTGTGCCTCTGTGAGTTCTCACTGGTGTAGCCTCTCTGTATTCGCAAGCCTGCCAGACTGCGGGGCTCACCCGAGTTCCGAGTTCCCCTCCTGCGCTGAGCCTGGACACTCTGAAGCTGAGGCGTCTTGTCTGTTTCCCGTCTCGGGGCTGACTGTTCTGTGTTGCCTGGTATCAGTGTCTGAAAACCATTGTTTCAAATATTGCATTTAATTTTTTAGTTGTTTCAGGTAGAAAAGTAAACCTGCTCCCTATTACATTGTTTAGCCAGGAGCAGATCTTGTGTTCTTTTTAAATGAGAGAAATAAATTTGTGTCTCTGTATAGCTGCTCTTGACTAAATTCAAATAATGAATTTAATTAAAGAATCTTAAGTAAATATGCCACTAGATTTTAGTTGGATTCAATGGTTCTAAATAATGTTTCTGAAACCAACACATTTGATAAATGTATTTTTTTCTGGGTGAAGGAAAAAATAGTCCATCATATATTTTTTGTGATGTTGTAAGGTTATGAAATAGCCACTGAGGAAATACATTTGAGAACTAATTAACAAAGAATCAGCTCCTCTCCCAAAGCTGTAATTAACTCTTCAGTAGTTAATAGGTTTAATTAGTGACCTGCTTCTTAGGTATTAACTCTCAAACTCTAACTACCCACAAACACACAGAGTAAAAGGCAGAATTGTTTCTCCAACCAGATGGGGAACTTTCTGAGCATATAACCAGAAAGCATGCATCTCATCCAGGCTAGCCACTCTTACTCTTTCGCCCTACGCTCCTCTTTACCATTTTGCAGGCAGTTACACAGGATGCTTGTTATGTCTGCCTTTAACGTGTTCTATTTTCACATCCTTTTACTCACTATAGTTCAAGCTTCAAAGATGATGTAATAAAACGAGCATTGAACTCAGACAGATCAGAGTACCAGCCACTTGGTCACTGCACATTACTTCATCACTTAGTTTCATTCATTATTGATCAGTTAGTCTTAGTTTCTTTCATCTGTAAAATGGAATATTACCTGCACCACTGAGTTGTTAGAAGAACTAAATGAGGTAATTTAGTGCATGCTTCTGCATGCACTGCAGAAGTGTTTCACAGAATATGTGGGTTAAATAAATTTTGAGGAATTTTCTTAATTCAACTTCTTCTTTCTATTTTACCCTCTGTTTTTTTGAAAGGAACAATCCTAATAAAATATTCAAAATGAAGAAAAATTAATACAGGTCATGTTAGTATCTGAAGTGAGGTCTTATTTATAAGGATGATCTAAATGCATTTTTATCACTATCCACCTTTGTTCTCAAATGCAAACATTACTTGACTAAAACTATCAGGTAAAATAATCAATAGAAAACACCAACTCAGAAAGTGAGAACTGTAGCCTCTGAAATAAGCATGCCAATGTCTAAGAAGTCACTTTAGAGACACTTCTGGCTCCTAGTAAATCTCTATCCAGTACTGACATTGGCTTGCATTTAATGCAGGATGTAATGGGAGGTCATTTGAGTTGTCTCAAAGCATCCAAGAACTTTTATTGCTGTTCTCAGAGCAGAGCCAAGGACTTAATCCTTATCTATAAAATGAAGACATTTGATGAGATAACTTCCAGCTGTAAAAATTGCATGGTAAGCTAATTATTTCTTATAGAGACCTCACCCTTTAAAAAGATATCTCACATGAATCAATTTACATCAATTCAAACCATAATGAAAAAAGTTTGTTTTGTGTTATCTTGGCTTGCACATAGTCGATGGCAACACAACAACAACCACAACAACAACAACAATGACAATTGATAAAGATATTTTATCCCAGAGAGAATTTTAAAATTTATAGAGCAAATAGCTTCCCCAGTATGAACTGTGGTTATGAGGTACAGAGAGAGGGAATAAAAAAACATAAGAAAGAAGGCTCAGAATTTTCTTCTGCCGTTATTTAGCCCCATCTTCTTTCTGCTGGCAATGACAAACATAGTACTTTTTTCCCCTCTCAGGACAGCCCTTTTTGTCAGGCAAGAGCTATCCCCCTATCTTTGGGCTGGATTTTCCCCAGTGCTGAGCATGTCCATCCAATGTGCTCCATTAGGGGAGGAGAAAGAAGAGCAGGTAAAGAATCTCTCTCCCTATATTCTAACACCACTTTCAGCATTTCTTCAGCAGCATGCTAGACATGGCTTTGTCCCAAATACCTCCTCAATCTTCAGCACCAATAAAAAACTACATTCCACCTTCGACCTCTGAAAGAAATAGGAGGAAAAACATTAGGAAAAATGTTCCTTCAGCAGCCATTAGCTTTCTTTTTTTTTTCCTTTTCCATTATCTTTCTAGAACAAATTGCACTGTTACCATTTGTTCTGCTTAGTAGTGCTATTTTTTATGGCACTCGAGGCAAGTTTGGCACCAGGTGTCATGGCAGCTGCGCCACAGAACAGCCCTCAGCATTATGTACCATTCACCAACTCTTTAGTTTTAAAGATTTTATTTATTTTTAGACAGAGGGGAAAGGAGGGAGAAAGAAAGGGACAGAAACATCTATATGTGAGAGATACATCAATTGATTGCCTCTCACATGCCCCCAACTGGCGACCTGGCTCACAACCCAGCCATGAGCCCTGACTGGGAATCAAACCAGCAATGTTTCAGTTCACAGAATCGTACTAAGTCCACTGAGTCACACCAGCTAGGGCCCATTCTCCAACACTTAAAGGCACATGGAACAATGACCCAGACTGAAAATCTGCGTAATCTCTTCCTATGGGGAAAGGCTCTCACAGTTTTATCTTCATGTATAAAGACCACCTCAGGATAGTTAATCTCATTATGGGCCCAGAAGTTAATACAAATTGTGTCTCTCTCACCATGACTATTCAACACCTGGGAAGGATCCTGTTGGAAGGAAATTAGATAAGAGAAGTTCAGTTATTAAATATTCATTAAATATTTGGAGTATACAATTGAATGTGATCATCTGACCATTAGAATCAATCTTCATAAAACTTTATGGCAATAATCTTGCTTATTGGGATTCAGAATAAGTCAATCAATCAATACCTTTCAGAGCTTCATTTTAACAGTTTTCATTTTGTCTTGAAGCAAAGCAGAACTCTGAACAGAACTGTGCGATGCTCTTGGGTAGGCCTGTCAGTTCAAATACGTTTCTGCTGAGATTAGAATATATGATGAACCTGAAGGGTGCTTGGATGTACACATCATTCTTTCATATAACAAATATTTACTCAGTAATGACTATGTTTTAAAACTGTTCTTAGCATCGATTACACTGTGCTGAGACAAACAAACAAAGACAAAATTTCTGCCCTTTTTAGACACCACCTCCTGCCCCATAAAGTCTAATGGGAGTGAAAGACATTAGATATTTTAAAAATCCAAATAAATATATAATTATAAAAGAATAGGTTGCCATGAAAGAGAACAACTGTAGTTTTCTCTTCTGAGTTGCTTTGGGGATAGGGAAGGTGGTCACAGGGTCACATAAGTTCTCTCTTAGAAACATTTAAGTGGAAACCTCGAGGATGAGCAGGAGTGAACGAAGAGGGATGTTCAAAGGAAGAGTTTCAGGCAGAGGAAATATCAGCATCAGCCAGCAGAGCTCACAGATTCAGGTTTCACCAACAGAATCAACCATGAGGTGAAATAATTGCTGTATTGTGTTTCTAAAAATTGGGAATTTCCTGGATGACATCAGGGAGTTGGATTATCCTTGTGTATGGAATCTACAATGAAACACTCCAGTGATTTTCTTGACTGGATACAATTTGACATTTATAATGGCTAAAAATAAACTATAGTTAGCAAGACTTGTCCACCTAATTTCACAGAAATTAAAGCATTAGCTTCTATGTAATATTATATTGTCAGACACATGGATCTTGCCAGTAGGATCAGAAAACCTTAGGATCTGTGCAGTTAAATACCTTGAGATGATTTCAGATGCCAGGAAAGACATGCAGACTGATATGCTTCTTCACAGGAGGACAACTATGCCACTTAATGTCTATTGTAAATGCCAGAGAGTTTACCACAGTAAATAAGTGTGTTACTGCCTGTTCTAATGAAGCCTGGTCGTTGTGCCATGTTCGGTTTCACAGCATGCAGAAACACTGCCCTATTCACTGAGGAACGCTTATAGAGTTCAAAGTCCATGAAGTTGCATCTTAAATCTCTGCAAGAGACATGGAAATTTCTAGTCTGTATTACGTACGTAACAATAGAACTGCCTTCCCTCAATTAAGTTGAAGAATTTTTTGACATTAGCTTTATGAACTTTATTATCCTCTTAGGAAAGTATTTTCCAAAGTGTGTCCCATGGAACACTAGATTAAAGGACACAGAGGTTACTTAAAAAGAAAGAGATTTCTTAACAGAGTATGTGGAAATGCCAAATGAAACAAAGTAAAAAAGTGTTATTGTATAACTCTGCAGATCCCTTAAAATACTAATAATATTCTTTGAAAATATTTAGTAAAAGGATTCGCTGTGTAGTAATTTTTAGATGCATTTATCTAAGGAATTCTCTTCCACAGATCATCAATGAAAATCAGAGTTCTGTGGAGCATTCATTGAAAATGCTTCCTAAAACAAAATGGAGTTAAATGAGTGAGACAGATATGTAGGAATTGCCTTGCATGGAGTTTTATAAAATATTAGTAAACAAAGCCCTGCAAGTTTTACTGTTCCAAATGTAACATTTAAATAATAAAATTAATATCAATAAAAACTAATAGTGAACATTGATAATATCTTAAGACTGGCCACAGAGGAGTTCACGCAGACTTAAATGAGGACGTACGAGACCATTGCAACATGTGAAGCTGATCTGTGCCAGCCCTACTTCAGTTACAACAAAACCCAGCCTTTGTTAGCAGCTGTCAAGTAGGCTGATTTGTTTTCTGTCATTGTAGTTACATGTCACAGGGTCTGAAGGGCACATTAGCGGACAGTACAATCATGTTTATCAGTCTTGAATGTGTTTCTTTTAATGTTAATAGACAAGAACGTGTCCAAAGCTTAGTATCGACTTTAGAAATATCTGGCATTAATTTGTCAGTTATACTGCTGAAAGCTCCCAAAATTAAGGAAAAAGGAGTTCCCTTTCCAGTTAGGATGTAGAAGTTTCTGACAAACCATTGCTCCCATGAAAACCATGAGAAAAACTTAGATATTTTGGAGAGCTGTGGATGCAAACAAGTCAGAATAACCAAATTCCAGAGGGAAAAAGCCCTTCCTAGGCAGGAAGATGGGCAGTCATTCCCCACTCTCCTCTTTCCTCTACTGGGGAACCGAGTTTCCATATCTAGGCATGAGCAAAAAATTGAGCTTGCTGTAGTTGATGGGTTCTGTTAAGGGAGAGAGAAGCCATCATAGCTTTTAACAGCTGTGCAGGATGGAGATAACAGATTGGAATCAGGAGATACCTCAACCACACAGCCACATACTGATTTCCCCTATAGGACTAAAATTGAGTATTGGTGATCAGATGTGGCTTGGGGCTGAGCTGGAAAGGGAGAGAGAAATCTCCTGCAGTCCCACAATGCTTAGAAGTCAAAGTCCTGCTTGAGGGAAGGGCGTGCAATAATTTCAAGACAGGTGTCCTTCTTTTGAAACCAGAAGTAAACTAAAATTCATGAAAACTGCTATCCATTTCCTACTGGCACAAAATGATCAACCTTTCAAAGGAAAGAACATGTACTTTTTAGGGGGACATAACATCATTTTCAGGACCTAGAGTTTTATTATACGTATTTTTTAGCATACAATAAAAATGTGAAGCAGGAAAACATGACAGATAAACAAAAGAATAATTAGCAATAGAAGCAAGACCCACAGATGACTCAGATATTAGAATTGATAAACAAAGTCTTTGAAGTACTAGTATAAATATGCCCAAGAAAATAGGAGAATAGACAAAAGACAAAAAAAAAATATGAAGGATTTCAACTCTGGCTGGTCTGGTTCAGTGGATTGAGCTCTAGCCTGTGAACCAAAGGCTCACCAGTTCGATTCCCAGTCAGGGCACATGCCTGGATTGTGGGCCAGGTCCCCAGTTGGGGGCATGCACACAAAAGGCAACCACATGTTGATGTTTTTCTCCCTCCCTGCCCCTCTCTAAAAAGAAAATAAATAAAGTCTTAAAAAAGTGAAGGATTTCAACAGATAAATTTAATCTTTATTAAAACTAAATAGATACTCTATATTTAAAAAACTAAATAGATACTCTCGGGCTTAGAACATGATATCCAAAATTAAGAACACAATGGATTGGTATAACACCACCCAGTGGAAGCAAGAATCAGTAAACCAGAAGATAGGACTGAAATAATGCAAACTGAAGTGCAGAGTTGAAAAAAACTTTAATACCAATAATAACAGCAGAACAAAGCATAAGAGACATACAAAAGTAGGAATTCTAGGAGAGGACACAGAAAGTAGTACAGAAGAATATGTAAAGATATAAGGGCCGAGACTTCCCCAAAACTGATGGAAACATCAAGTCACAGATTTATGAAGCTCACTGAATCTCAACTTGAATCTCAGGTTAAACAAGTGCAAATGAAACCACACTTTACTGTCAAATAATTGAAGACCAAAGTTAAAAAGAAAACATAAAAGCAACCAGAAAATGAAGGTACATTATCTTCAGGGAAACAGCAATAAGAGTTACAGCTAAATTATCAACAGAAACTATAGATGCCAGAAGACAATGGGACAACAATGGAATGCAATTATTCTATAACCAACAAAAATGTCCTTCCTAAATGAAGACATGCTACATGTATTTTTGCAACAACAAAAGCAAACACAGTATAGTAGATATTTAGTTAATATTAATTGGTAAATGTGGGAATTAAATTCTTTGTGAACACAAATTAGGTATTTGGGATGTATGTTATGACTGAGGATTAAAACTATTTTGTTGCAAAATATTTATTACTTTTTTAAAGTCTGAGGATTCTTTCATAGTTACAAATTTTATTAGAGTGAGTACTTTCAAAATGTACAATTGGAAAGAATTAGAAAAACATAAAATAATAATAATTAACAAATGTTTGCAAAATTGCAGTTTCACATACTGTAAGAGGAGGTACTGTAAATTGGCACAACCTTTTGAAGGTATTTAACTTAAATATCAATATGATTCAAGAAACTTTAAAGTATATATTCCCCTTCCAAGGGTATGTCTTAAGAAAATAATGAATAGTGTTCACAAACATTCAGCTACACACAGACCTAGCACAATGCTGTTTACAATAGAACATGTCTGAATTTGTCTCCTTTTAAATGTTTTCACTGGCTGACCTACCCAGAAACTTGCACTTAACCTCTCATAGGCCTGAACGAAAACAGAAAGGGTTGGGAAGGTAAGTTTTAATAATTTTGCTGCTGGATATAGTGCCACTATGAAAAATAAGATTCCTGTGAAAAGGAAGAAGAGGAGAAATCACATTGGTTAGATTTCTTCCAGTGTCTGTCCCATTGGTCAAAGTTTTATTTATGAGGATTTGAGCTGGGCTTCAAAGATAGCACTGGAATTAGACTTATGGCAAGAAGGGAGGAATTTAAAGTTTATATGAGTCCAGAGATGGAAAGTCTTACTTTGTATTAAGTGAAAAATACAGTATATATTGTGAAGAGAAGGACTAACCAACTGTCTGAATGGAGCTGCCTTGTAAAGGAGCAAGGGAATCCTATGAAAGGTGGTTTGAGGTTACTCAGTGAGAGGCCTTATGTACCAAGCTAAGGTTTTTGGATTTTATTCTCAAAGCCTAATTGAACTCTTGAAGGTTTTTAAGCAAAGAACTAATAAGATGGATCTGTTACTTGAAGGAGATTCATTTGGCAGTAAGCAGAATGAATTGGAAAAGGAAAACAG
The DNA here is from genome assembly GCA_004027475.1 of Anoura caudifer. Classification (NCBI taxonomy): domain Eukaryota; kingdom Metazoa; phylum Chordata; class Mammalia; order Chiroptera; family Phyllostomidae; genus Anoura; species Anoura caudifer. The sequence continues at coordinate 30,078 of PVKU01005693.1, read as the reverse complement.
CAGAGACGGGGAGGGGAGAACAGCTCTGATTATTGAAGTATAACCTATCTTGGAATTCGAACTGTGGTAGTGAAAATAAGTAAAGCGGAGAGGGGCAGGGAGGACTGATCACTTGGCCACAGAATTCATATTGCATTTTAAGCCACTGTCATTCACTTATTTTATTGTAGAGTCTAAATCACCCTATGTAGTCCTGTACAATGAAACTACGTCTAAAATCTCAACCAAAAATCTCTCATGTTCTGCAGTACAATGTGTCTATAGAGTGACCGGAAGTTCACAGCGTTAAAATGTAATGAGAAATTGAAACTGATAGAAATATTTAAAGACAAAAAAAAATGCCTTGATGCATCTAATGTTCCAATTTCTATAGTTTGAGTTCTAATTTTATCCCAGATCATGTTGCACAAGGAACAAAGTTTATACCTCATATACTTGCAATCGTGAGACTGAGCTTAATGTGAAGCAGGAGAAGTTATAGGATGGTTGAAAGTCAGCCATTTTACTGTGATTTTATTCAATTGAGACAATCTGATTTTGTTTTGATTTGATTTCTTAAAAAAATAGATTGAAATCCATGACCGACATGTTATTTATGGATAATTTAATATCTTAAATAAGCAAGATATTCTGGGTCTATAGAAATGATTCAGTGAATATTTCATTTAATCTCTAATGTCCTTCTGTCCACCCCCAAAACACTACTTCACTAAGTTTTTTCTCCTAAATTGCGATACCTGATACTGAAACAATATAACCTGTGATTCAAACACAGCCACAGCACACAAAAATCAGTAGGGTACTAAGGTTATTGTAATTTTTAACACATTTGCTAATACTTTCCTTCTGTTGCATGTTTATATGTGTTTCCTTTCCCAGCCCCTCACTTTAATTTCGAGAGAACCTGCATTTTCTTTTCTCTTGTTCAAGCTTTACACCAGCCAAAGGGTGGGATCTGTTTTGAAGTTCTATGCAGCACACTAAATGGTTATGACAATGTATTTGATGAAAATGTAAGATCTGCTTAACGATGATGATCACCTGCTATTATCAGTCTCCCAGAACTTCTCAGTTCACACCTTTAGTTCCCAGTAGTCAAACAGCAAAACTGACGTGAACACATGAGAAAATATTTAGGTAATTTCCTTAGAATAATCCTTCTGCTAGTAGTAGAGTTTTCTCCAAGATGTGTGCCTTTCCTAGCACCCTCAGAATTAATGGAGCCTGATGACATTTTAACTATGTGATCATTCCCAAACCATAAGAATCTCCTTAGACTTTCAATCAGTTCTTAGCAATTAACAAGATCCTACTGAGCGCTTGCCATGTGCCTCTCACTGTGCTGGCCACTGTCACACAAGATACAGGCAACATCTCCCTTTCAGTAAGGGGGTTACGGCCCAGTTTGGGAGACTGACAAGGCTGCTGCCTAAATATGATTAGAGAACCTCTCAGATGACTTGTAATATGCTAAAGAAGAATATTGGTGACTGCTACCATTTACTGGATGCTTGCTATTTGGCAGTCCCCTGCTTACGCCCTTTAATGTGGTTCCAGTCACAAGGGCTGTGGGCGCTGAGACAGGGTAGATCAGTGTGGGGAACACCGCAATCACAGGTGCAGTTCCTGACATGTTGATCAGACCTTCCTGATAGAACCTGGGGCTTCAGAGTGGTAAGGACTGGTGTAGAGGGTGATTGCAAAAATGTCCCCAAATTTCATTCCTGTCTATATAAATACCCTTTGCAATGTGACTTGCAGTCCATCTCATCAAGAGGTCGACTCTATTTTCTACACCATGAATATAGGCTAGCCTTGTGACTTGCTTTGGCCAACATGAAGTGACAATGTGACAGTGTTCCAGATCCAAGACAGCTGTGCATTTCTTCCCTCTCTCCCCGTTACTCTCATGCTCTCTTGGACACCTGCCTGTTGCTGTGAGAACGAGCCTCGGCTGCCCCATGGATCAAGAGAGACCACGTGGGCCAGAGCCAAATCAGCCAAGCCTAGCTTGTTCTATATGAGCCAGCCCTTGGCTGACCTGCAGGTTCATGAGTGAGCTTAGCTGTAATGGCAGCAGTGGCTGTCAGATATAAATGAAAAGCAATTGAATTGGGAAAGTAAGACCTGTTTACCAAAGGTCAGTAAATAAACCTTTTTGATATCTGTTTTTTATTGGTCTTGCAGAACATCAGACTTGCTTTTATTTTTCTTGTCTCACTTCTTTGCTCCTTCTCAGTTTCCTTTGCTGGTTCCTCCTCTTCAAGTTGGAGAGGATGGAGCTAGTCGGAGGCCTTCTCTCTAGCTCTATCCAGCAGCTTATTGATTTTATCCAGCCTCTTGATTTCCAATTCCACCTATGTGCTGAGAACTCTAAACTTTTAACCTTTAGCTTAGAGCTCTCTCCCAAAGTCCTATTAACTGTCTCCTTGACATTTCACTGAGAAGTCCAAAAAGCATCTTGAACTCAGTATGTACTAAAACCTGAGTTCCTAATCTTCCCTCTCTTTCCTGCCACCACCCCCGGCCTTTACCATCGCAGCTTAAGAAAAACTTGCTGCTTCTACCTTTATCTTCCTACAGTCTATTCTCAACTTAACAGTCAGTAGAGTCTTTTAAGAAATAAGTCATATCACATCGTTATTTTCATTCATAACCTTGCAGTTGTTCCCCATCTTACTCAGAGTAAAAACCGATGTGCTTACCGTGGTCTCATGGGCCTTGCACGGTCCTGCCCCATGTGGGTACCCTGAGCTTCTACTCTGCTCCAGCTGTTTGTCCTCCTTGATTTAACACATGCACATCATACATGACCCTACCTTAGAGCCTTTGCTCAAGCTGTCTCTTCCACCCGGAATTTTCTTTCTAAAACGCATGCTTATCCCTTAGGATGTTAATGAACTGCCCCTTCAGCTGACCACTCTCTCCCTGGATTTCTACATGACTGACCCCCACACTGCATTCAAGTCCTTGTGCAGATGAGGCCTGGTAACAGCCAGCTAGAATGAAAACCCTGTAAGTGCAGAGAACAGCTTGGTCACTTAGGTTTTCCGGCTCACAGAGCAGTGTTTGCCTAACTGTCCTTCAGTAAATATCAGTTAAACAAATGAATGCAAGAAGATGTAGTAATGTTATTATTTTTCTTTGGAAAGGGAAAAAATCCTCATAGCTATATTGGGGTTCAGATACTGGCTCATCTACTTGATGGTGTGATATATTGGACAAGTTATTTAACATCTGTGTTTTATTTCCTCTTCTATAAAATGGGAATAAACTACTATCTATTTTATGAGGCCATTATCAGCATTCAAAGAGTGAATTTATATAATTAAAGTAATGCCCAGCAGACTATAAATATTAAATAAGTAGTGCATTTTATTGTTAACAGTACTTATCATAGGTCTTGTGCAAGGACTGAATAAAATAATCAGTGTAAAGTTCTTAACACAGTAAATACTCAGCTGATGTTAGCTGCTAATGTGGTTTCTATATTTCCAGGATCAATGACTTCTCCTCCCCAGAAAGCTGTTGAAAATACCGTTCCACTTTTAGTGCACAGTATGTGTTTAAAATAGCCTTCGTGAAAATTTATAATGCCTCCCACCTTTACTTTTCATTGATTTAACTGAGGTCTTCTTCCCAGGAATCTTCCTGGTTAATGGTTATTGGCCAATTTTTTCTCTGCCTAATCTACTACCCCACGAATATTAGTTTTCTCCTAATAAGCCACCATTTGTTTCTTTAATGAGGTTTGTGTGCAACTGTGAAAGTTAACACTGGCCAGCAGAGATCTTGAACTTAGTAAGTTCTTTAAAGAGATTGTTAGTATGCTTTCATTACGGACTATTCTTTTGTGTCATGGAAACTGGCTTTAATTGATAAAGACAGAATAATTGGCACTTTGTTAGTGACTTTTACTTATACTGTTTAAAGGCGTGGTACCTTAGTATATTTATTTGCTATCAGATTTTATCCTGATAGAGAAGGAGGGGCCTTATTATGTTGCTGACATTCATTATTTTAGATATTATGCTGACAGAGAGCAGAGAAGGCATTTGGAGGAATTGTTTTTTATAGGTCACTGGATCATCTGACTATTGTTCTGTGTTCCATTGATCAGTATGGACTCTGTTTCTGCAGATATGAACAATTACTGAATTCAGTGAAAATAAGATTAAAAGCCTCACCAAGAACTAGAGAGATGATAATAGAAGATCTCATTTTCCTGGTCCTGGGAAGTTTCCCACTAACTGACTTTTCTCTTTTTTCATCCATTCACCACCCCTTCCAACTCTGTTGTATATTCTTTCTTCCCAGAAAAATTGAGTCTATGATGTTTCAATTCCTGGAAACAATTCATCATGCCAGCATAACATTTACTACCAATGCACAATATTTAAGACACTCATTTTCCCAATTCCCTCATCGGAGCGAACGGAGCTGATAACCTTTCCAAAGGCTCATGTCACCCTACACTGAAGTAAATTCACCAAAACATCCCAAATTTTTAAATCAAAACAAATGTTAGAAATCCATTATGTGGATACAAGTACTAGTTTGTTGAGTGAATCATTACATGAATAGGTTGGAATGGAAAGAATTGCACAGCTGAAGGGAGGCTGAGAATTTTCTTTTGTTAATGTCTGTACTGAAACCACCACTTCAGCAGGATGGTTGCGTGTGTGTGTGTGTTACAGAGCATCCCAAGAAAAAAGTCAAACTTCTTCATATCCATGACAATGGGTTTGGACACTCTTGGATCTTTTAAAGGTTTGTATATAAATGTAGAATTTAAACATTTTCTTTTCCCAGGAGTGAAAACTCAATTCTATTTAAAAACAAACAAACAAACAAAAACAAAAAACAAAAAACAGGCACATAATCCATTCTGCAGTGAAAGGACATTAAGTTAATCAGAAAACAGGTTTACAATCTAGCTTTTTTACTGATCAAGTGTGTGACCCAAAGCAAGTCACTCTCTCTCTCTCTCTCTGGGATTCATGTCTATAGCCCTCAGAGTTTTTGATGTGTGGACTTCTTCCAATGGCTACCGCAGACAACCTCCTTATCTCTGCAGGAAAAGATTTTGGGAAAATTTTTGCTGTGTAGATAATCAATACCAGAGTGGAAGTTTAATATGTTAGTATTAGGATGTACAATATATTGGTATTAGGTTGTTAATGCTTAAGTTTAGAGTACCTGGAATTATACTCATTTATATAAACTATCCAGATTTTTCTACATTCAGTTTTTATTAGAAAGATGAAGCATGGCAAGATTATTTGGATCAAGGTACTTTCCCTAAAAAAGTACATGCTGTGGAGTCAGTGCACGTTGGCCTGGATGAGACCTGCCTTCCCCTGCCATCTCCATCCTTCTTCCTGCTCAGTGATCACAAATGTTCAGAATGGTGACCTCAAGTTACTGCAAGGTCTCAGGCATAAAAAATTAAGTTAATTTAACTAAGTTAAAAGAGCCCTACCTATTAAGGAGGAAAAGTCACTGAATATTTTAACAAGCACATTCAAAGTCATGTTTCCAAGAAAAATAAAGTTTATTTGGTGAAGCAGTCAGCCCATAAATATTTATTGAGCATGAATTTTTCTAGGTACTACAGGGCATTCAGAATTTTGAAATATGGTCTTATTCTTAAAATGTTTTTTTTTTGTAATTGAAAAACATTTTATTTTATTTTTTAAATATATTTTATTGCTTATGCTATTACAATCATCCCATTTTTTCTCCCCTTTACTCCACTCTGCCCTGTATCCCCCCTCCCACCATCATTCCCTCACCTTAGTTCTTGTCCATGGGTTGTACATATAAGTTCTTTGGCTTCTTCATTTTCCATACTATTCTTAACCTTCCCCTGTCTATTTTGTACCTAACATTTATGCTTCTTATTCCCTGTACCTTTACTCCCAGTCTCCCTCCTCACCCTCCCTCCTGATAACCCTCCATGTGATCTCCAATTCTGTGACTCTGTTTGTCATAGTTGTTTGCTTAGTTCATTTTTGTTTTTGTTTTTTTAGGTTTGGTTGTTGATAGTTGTGAGTTTGTTGTCATTTTACTGTTTGTGTTTCTGATCTTCTTCTTTTTCTTAGATAAGTTCCTTTAACATTTTATATAATAAATTCTTGGTGATGATGAAGTCCTTTAACTTGACCTTATCTGGGAAGCACTCTATCTGCCCTTTCATTAGAAATGATAGCTTTGCTGGATAGAGTAATCTTGGATGTAGGTCCTTGACTTTCATGTTTTCAAATACGTTTTTCCAGTCTCTTCTTGCCTGCAAGGTGTTTTTTTTTTGTTTTTTTTTTTTTTTTTTTTTTTTTTTTTTTTTTTTTTTTTTTTTTTTTTTTTTTTTTTTTTTTTTTTTTTTTTTTGAGAAATCAGCTGATAGTTTTATGGAAAGTCCTTTGTAGGTAACTATCTTCTTTTCTCTTGCTGCCTCCAAGATTCTCTCCTTGGATAATGTAATTATGAGGTGCCGTGGTGTGTGCTTCCTTGGCTCCAAAGATTTGAGGCCTCTCTGAGCTTCTAGGACTCCCCAGAAGTCTGTTTCCTTTGCCAGATTAGGGGAGTTCTCCTTCATTATGTTTTCAAGTAAGTTTTCATTTTTTTTTGCTGCCTTTCCTCTTCTTCTGAAACCCCTATGTTTCAGATGTTGGACCATTTAAAGTTGTTCTGGAGGTTCCTAAGCCTTTCCTCATTTTTCAGAATTCTTGTTTCTTCATTCTATTCTGGTTGAATGTTCGTTTCTTCCTTCTGCTTCAAACCATTGATTTGACTCCCATTTTCCTTCCCTTCACTGTTGGTTCCCTGTACATTTTTCTTTATTTCACTTTTCATAGCCTTCATTTTTTCCTCTATTTTGTGATCATACTCACCCAATTCTGTGAGCATCCTGATTACCAGTGTTTTAAACTGTGCATCTGATAGGTTGATTATCTCTTCGTTGCTTAGTAGTATTTTTTCTGGAGGTTTGATCTGTTCTTTCACTAGGGCCATGTTTCTTTGTCTCAGTGCACCTGTTATGTATAAGGGGTGGAGCCTTAGGTATTCATGGGGGGCAATCCACAAGTTGCTGCTTTGTGGCACTGTATGTGGGGGGGGGTCCAGGAGAGAACAATGCCACTTGGGTTTTAGTCACTTCCTCCGACAAGCAAATTGAGCCCTTCTGGCACTGATTCCCTAGTGGGTGGGTTTGTGTACATTCTAGGACACTTTGGATCAATGAATTCTCCTGTGAGTCTGGGAGTTTCTCCTGCTGCCTCAACCCCCACAGTTTTTTTAGTCAGACATTTTGAGGCTTCATTTCCCTGAGTTGGAACCCTGGGTTGTGTGGTCTGTCTTGCTCCCCAGTTGTTCCTCCCCGTTTATCTGCATGCAAATGTGGGACCATCTGCTCTCGTCCTCCAGTTGCTGCCTTGCTGCAAGTCCTTTTCACTTCTCCTACCAGTATGGATGAATATTTCTTCTTTAACTTCTTCGTTGTTGGATTTCCATACAGTTCAATTTTCTGGCAGTTCTGAATATTTTTTTGTTTTTTAAATTGGTTGTTGTTATTCTTTTGGTTAAGTGAGGAGGCAAAATGTACATACTAATGCCTCCATCTTGGCCAGAAGCCCCCCCATTTTTTTTTTTAAGGAAATGTGAGAGTAGAAAACAAAACTGTAATTAGTAGTAACATGTTTATGGTTGCTATGGTGAGTTGACGCTCATCTACTCTACATTGCTCATTGCTTCTGATGTGCTTTTCTGTGCTACAGAGTAGAGCAGGTTAAAAAGTACATTTCCCAGACTCTTAAAAGTAGAGTTCTGGATGCAAATTAGAGTCTTCTGATTAGAGGCATTACAAGAGGTTTGGAAGGCAGGAGTTTTTTGATTGCTGCTTCACTTGGATTTGCTAGAAGCCAGGTTGTGGAAATGGGTTTTTCTGTGGCCATGTTGCAGTGTTCAGTGACAAACTTTGTGGGTATGGAGGGGCAGCTGCAGAGGAGGTAGCAATGTCTTCCAAAAATCTGAATTTCAGCTACCCAAATGGAGTTAGAGCCTAGCAGCTCCCCAGGTTCTCTGTGTTGTGGATGTCGTGGAGCTGTTTCTCCTCTGGTGGGCCCTTTAGGAGGTCTTATTGGAGGACTCCCAGATGCTCAGCCTAGAGCCAATTCTCCTAACCTTGCACCGATTCTGTGAGCACCCACATCTCTGTATCAAATCCTTTTCTACTCAAAATAATCAGGCTGATCTCTATGTCCACCTTCAAATATTTGTTGACTGACAAATATTTGTAGACAGGTGATGCTGCAGAAATTTAGAGATGAGAATAAACAGTGAGGACAAGGATTATAATGTAGAGTTTTATTGACTGGATTGCAACTGACACCTTACAGAAAAGATAAGTGAACATCTGATAAGTCTTTGAAAAGTTTGGGTGAGATTTACATATAGATTTATACTGCACTTTATACTTGCAATAATAATTTGGATTTTGGACCAGCTGGCAGATTACAAGATTACAGAAGATCCTGAGAGCCACTGCTTTTGGACATTTTATTTTATTAACTTTAATTAAAAGAGATTCATAATTTTCCAGGTTCCCACATGTGAAATGATCCCCATAAGGGCACTTTCTGTTGGTTTAGCCCCAGATCTTTAGAGTAAACTATGAATGATCAAAAAATGTGATCCAGATATTTTATGGATAATGCTAAGCTAGCAAAAGCCAGAAAACTATAGACTTAAGGATAAAAATTCTCCTGAGCCTACCTTCTTGTGTCAAAATATTATAGAGATTTTAGTAGTGGTTTTGTGGCTTTAAGGATTCAAATTACAAAAGGTCATGTTAAAAAGTGGTGCTGCAGGATTCTAGAAGTGCTGCTAAAATTGAGATAAAACTCTGTCCTGTTAGGAAGCTCCAGGGTGCTGCTTTCCTGCCCTTTTCTTGGACTGTTGGAGAAGTCCCTTGCTCTCCAAGAGCAACCAGTCCAAAGCAACCTAGGCTTGGATTTCTTAGAGAAAGTACATGTCCTTGACCTCTTCTCCATGAAGGGTAAAATTATCAGCATACTTTTTTTTCATGTATCCCTCCACATGACAAACCACCCCTGGCCTGACCTCTGTACTGCAGGTCTCCTCCTGACATCAAGTCACAAAGAACAGCACCTTCGTCATCTGCTTCTGAGAGCAGGACTTATGGGCAGCTTTACCACTGAACCTGTTACACATCAGCGACCACAGAGCACATCAAATTAGCTAGGAGCAGGACAAAGCTAAAATATCTCATCTTTATTTTTTTGGCTTGGGACTTGACAACAGGTTGAGGCACAGAAAATGATTTTCTTCAGGAAGCACCAAAGAATGAAAGGATTTTCCTTCTTTGCCTTTTCAGAAAACACAAATTTCCATCCTTTGTTACTGTTGGCGACGTGCATCTATTCCTTGATTACTAGAAACATTACAAGATTATAAATGCAGTGCTGAGACAAAGAAATCAGAAAGTTGTGGTTGCCAACCCCGTGAAATTGTTAATATGAGTTTGCACGTTCCAGAAGGGTCAGTCAGGGGCTTCTAGCTCCACGTGGAACAGGAAAGGGAAATGCAGGAGATAGAGAGGTCATCCCCTTTCTTCCACAGCTTACTTTAGGGTAGCTTTTACAGACCATGAGAGGATCACCTACACAAAGCCAGAAGATATTCTGTAGGATAGTAGCTTGCAACTTAAAGTAGGTATCCTTAATATATTGACTGGAAGGGTTTTTGAATCCTGCCACACCAAAGGGACTTGTCCTGCCTGCTCATAGTCTCTATCTTTCTCAATTTCTCATTCCCACCAACCTTGATGAAATTAATACATTATATAGGAAATAAATGGTCAGACTTTGAACCTCATCTCTGTGGTGAAAAGAAGTTCAATTCTGGGCTGGCCTCATGCATAGGCAGCTTTAATGGTTGGCAGAGAGAAAGTGATTAGAAGGCTCAATTCTTTGACAAATCACACCATCACGGCTGTACTAGATATTCTCAGAAAAAAAGTCATTTCTTTAACACGAAGCTTTTTTCCTTCATTAAATACAAATGGCTTTCCAGATAGTAAATGCTTTATGTTGTTACCATTTACACCCCAGGATGAATCCAAAATATAGTTTTAGGTTCTTATCGAGGCTTAAGAGAAAACACAGGGCAGTGGATGCTTATAGTTGAAAGACCAAAAGGATACGTGGAGGGTGAGTGGGGAGGTTGAAGTCTGCTTTAAAAAACAACCCTCATACCAAAAAAACTCCCCCAAAACCTCTCTGAGTTTGTGGCATTTACATTGGCTCACTCAGCAATCTTTTAGTGTTTGTTTTGTTTTCTGATGACCTAAACAAAGAATCTTCCATTTTTGAAGAAAATACACTGTTTAATCTCCAGAGTACAGTAGACTTTCTCTTTGTATCCTTTTTGCTAGAAATCAGTCTTCAGTGAATAAAATTTCTATTTCCTAATGATGAGAAGAGTGAGAGTCTCAATAGGAAAAGAAGATGCAAGTAATAACATCTTCACTGCTATGCACAATAATAGTTTAGGAAACGGAAGAGAGGAAGAAGAAAAAAGGGCATCTTAAAAATCAACACATACAGTGAGGCTACATAACTAGATAAAGGGAAAAGTATTTTGAACTTCTTGTCTTTTATAAACTTAAAAATCTTATGGTAGCAAACCTGTCTTTTAAGAGTTAAATTAATAAAATTTAAAAAGAGCTTTCCTACATTGTTTTCTCTATAAACTTAATGCAAATAACAGTTTGTAATGTTATGTGTTTGTTGTTTATTGATTTACAAGTCTTTCCTCATTAGTCTCAAGATTTTTATGTTTGAAGAAATTTATATTTCTAAAGCTTATTAGATTTGCCAGAGAATAGACTTATAACTTTGAAAACATTAAAGCTAATGCTGATTTTTGTATGGTATATGGGAATAATTTGAGGTGAAATACAAGTACCAGGAAATCCCAGAAATCACCACTGCAGGGGAGAAACATTTCATGTTTGTTAAATTAAGAAATAGCATTTGACATTGAGTTTTTCCTCCTTAACTCACAAGCTGCTGAGTTAACTCAAATCTGTGCTATTTGGGGGTTTTGTTTGGCTCAAAATTATAGGCTCTTTAAAAAAATGCACAAATGTCCATATATACACTATTCCTAATTATAAAGTACAAATGACAGTGCCGAATTGGCTTAATTTCCCATTTCAGATATCACATACAGTGTTAAGTTCAAGGAAGACAACACATATTGAAGGCACTGAAATGGAAAACTTTTCACTTGTCACATATGCTTCATACATTTCATGTTTAAGTTCCTTTTCATAGGTTTTTATGGCGTGAAATAAATCCAACTTCATATTTATTCTGTGTGACCAAAATATGACCCCTTCTGAGCTTTGAGGACTTCTGGGGTTTTGTGACTTTGAAAATTATAGTGTTAACAGAAACATTTTATTCTTTCAATGTAGGCCCTTTGTAGAGAGGTCATTTAACTTGTGAGCAGGCTCCTGCTGGAACTAAAAAGTAGGAACTCAGAAGCAGTCCCTTGCTCTTTGGAGAAAAGCCAGAAAGATACTTTTCTCTCCCCTCAGAAGGACAGTTTGATCACCTACATACAACAGCAGGTGTTACTACCCTACTGAACTGGTTTCGGAATCCTCTGCTCTTGTGTTCTTATAATGAACTATGGCGACAAGAGGAGAGAATATCAGAGCCAACGTTAGGGTGACTTACTCTCAGGATCCCATGTTCTGCTCTGTTCTATGTTGCATGGGTTAAAATAAACATGGGAAAGAATTTTACTAACTGACAGTAGGGCACTTTTGTATCTATACCTCATCCCTCTTCAGAAAATGCTAAGATGCTGTCAAGAATACCAAGAAAGAGAAACTACAAGAAGAAAGAACTGACTGGCATTTAACCATTTGTTTTCATTTGGAAAAGTCCAAAGCAAAAAAGTAAAAGTTTTGGACTTGTCACATATTCCTCCTTTTATGAAGAGAAATTCACCACTTTGATTATTACTTACCTCTAATTGAAATCTTTCTTTTTGTTCAGGTTGACATTCAGGAATTAGTAATGTTGAATTTCTCTTCATAGTATGGCCCCATCTCTCTCTCCCCTTCATCTTGTCAAGGATGTGAGTCCTAAGTTTCAAGAGTAAGGAGGGGCATTTGAAAAAAAATGTAGTCTGGTCTTTTTATTTTTTACAACACAAAGAAACCTAGTCTTGAGCGTTCAAATAACTAGTCCAAAGTTACTTTGGGCCACTTAATAACAAAGAATAAGCCAGATTCCATCCAATCCCAGTTCCATATGCCCTGCTTTTCTACCCACCCTATACTATGTCTTTCAGTTCTTTACATTTTCTATATATTCAGTTTATTTCTTCTAGGCATTGGTTTGCATGAATGGATACTACTATAAGTCATGAATCCTAATACAGCCAATTCAAGCTTTGGAAGAAATTCAGATACAATCTCAGTGTTGTCAGAGACCTCACTCAATTAATTTTTTTTCTGTTTCATCTTTCATTATTACCGTAGTCACCTGTCCTCTGCTTCAATTACTACAATGTCAGAGAATAGTTGAACTTCTGAACTGGGCCACTTTATGACTAAGCAGAACAACTTATGTGAAGAATTCTGCATTATTTTGAGCAAAATATGCCAACCTAGAAATTCCATCCATTGGCCAAAGCTTGTTTCCTAATAAGGAGAAAATGGCTCACTTCCCTACCTGGCACAATGGAGGACTCCCTTGAGTCTCAGTACTTGAAACTTTGAAATTCAATAAGGCATTTCCATCCCAGAGGACATTCCAAGAAAAATCTCAGATTCAAGATGTCTCTGCTGTTCTTGTGAGAACAACAGTTGCTATGGGAATGGGGAGAGGGGGTGCTGTCCTCAGGCACTTCATAATTTCATCCCAGCCCAGCCCCTGCTGGGACAGAAGGGCCTGCTGAGATTCTTTTAGAGGTTGATCAGCTGGGCCCAGCAGAGGAAGTGCTGGGTCCCTCTGCACCAGAGCAAGAGGACACGATTTATTTAATGCTTATTGAGTGGTTCTAATGTCCCTGCCTGGCCTCACACACAAACACAGGAACTCTGATTTTACTATAACTTCAGGCTCTTATTTTCAGTCATCATTCTTGGTTGGATTGTAATAGTTTGTTATTAAAAGAAGAGAGCACTCCAGTAAACCCTCAGCTGATCAAGGACCCATAGGTCCCATGGATGTATTTGGAGTGCAGGTCAGGCTTTAAATATTAACCTCTTGATTCTTCTGTGGCTGTAAACACAAGGAAGCAGCTCAGACTGGCTTCAGTAGGATCTTCAGTGTGACTCACCCAGTGCTGGGAATTTCAGCTGAAAACAGTGCATTAGGCTATTTTGCAAACTAATGAGAAATATGACTCTGTCCTTGGAGAGAGACACCATCCAGAAGACAACACAGCCGTGTTTACATAAAGGGGAGACGTAGAGCCTGAAACAGGCAGCCAGGAGCCACCTAATATGAAATCCAAGGCTGAATTTTTGTATTGATCTTGGAGTGGGACAGGGAAGAGCATTCTTTGATATGAAAACTCCATCTCTAGAGGGTCTGAAGCACTCTAGGGAAGACTCCAAGCCATTCATCATCATTATTTTGTCAGGAAATAGGAAAATTGGACTTAGGTTAAGTCCTTAAATAGATTTAGTGATATCTTTGCTAGTTCATAGGTGGAACGTCAGCTTGCGTCATCAAAGTCAATGTGTTGCTTAGGTACCTTTGATTACATGAACGCGGTCAAGAAGTAGACCATCTCTAAAACACTTCCCAAATAGATTCTTACATAAAAAAAATCATCATTCTTTTCCAGAGTGGCAGTACTTGAGAGCTCTAGTAATTCCCTCCAAGTGTTAGAGTGCTCAGTAAAAAAACCATGTTTCTGGACTAATAGGGAGATTTATCATGCAAGGCAGAACTTTCCTGAAAACCGGTGTGTTACCAGCCAGTCCCTCACTATTACGCTGTTGCAGGAAGTCTGTGATATGCTTGCCATATTACGAGTAGGCTTTTAATATTTATAAGACATTATTTAAGATATACTAATGATGAAAACTTATGATTCATTATTCAGCATAAAAAATAAAAAATGACACATAAATTTGAAGCCTCTCTATATTACCTCCAATCTCATTTCCCCAGGCTCTGGAGAGGAATCTCCATCCTGAATCATGAGCTTTTTATTCTCAAGCATTTATTTGTAAAATTAGTGTACAGTATTGACTTGAATGCTTACAAACTTTACATAAAAGATTTGTATATAATTTTCTGTAATTTGCTTTTTTCACAATATGAAGATTCATCCACATTAATAAATATAGTTCCAGTCTATTATTTTCATTTATAATTAAAGCTTCATTTATTTTTTTCATTTTCTTATTAACAGATATATGGGTGGTTTTTATCTTGGTTAAAAATGTATACTTTCAACTTTACTAGACATAGAATGGTCCTTGAAAATGGTGATACTAATATATGCTCAGATAGGCAATGTGTTACAGTTGCTATTGTTTTGCATCCTCACTAACATCTGCTATTGTCAACCTTTTCAATATTTGCCAATCTGATGATATCTCATTATGGTTTGAATACCCATTTCTCAGAAAGTGAGGTGAAGTATATTATTCATAAGATTTACATCTTCTATACTAAATTTTCTTTCCCAATTTCCTTCTCCATTTCTTATATTAAATGTTGCACTCTTTCTCTCTCTGTCTCCCTCTCTCTCTTTGCACACACACATGCACGCACGCAGGCACACACACACACTACTTTCCACTTGTATATGTCCTCTCTCTAAACAACAAACTTGGAGAGAAAATTTGTTTGGTTTCTTGTTTGGTGAGACAATAAGATTATTATTTTTATTCCTATTTGTGGAGAAAATAAAATAAATAAATTCTTACTTTATATTTCTATCTTGAGGGGAAATTTGGGGAGCCTTCTAATATCTGACCCCTTTTTTGCGTAAAACATAAAATGCGGCCCTGTTTGTGGGGTTTGTTTGAAATTCTTTACAAGTGTAGTTGCATACATTGTGCATAACTTGATATCGATGAGAATTAGATAGCTATATTAGATATGTGTGTATTAGGGGTTTTCCCCCTAATAATATGTCTCCATCCATGAACTGTTACTTGCAGAGACCACGAAAGTATATTCCAGATAATCTATGTCTGATCACACCTGATTTCCTACACATTTCTTAGTTAATACCTGGATTCTATCCAAAGGTGGATGTTGAAGGGGTAAGTTTAACTCTATTCCATGTAGTCAATTTAATACAGTCATGGGGAGGGAGAAGATGTTTTCCTGTAGGAACTTTAGCAGAAGTGTTGGAGTTCCAATTTCATGTGTGGCTTCTCCTTTATGAGGATTAGCTGCTGTGCAAGCCTGAAAAAAAAAAAGTTAGAGAAAAGTAAAATTAGAGCTAGAGACAGTGTAAAACCAAGGGTGGCTTCTGAGTCACACTCAATAGGGATATAGAACTCTTCGCACTTTCCAAGTTTTTCCCATTCTATTGGGACTCTTAAACTGAAATAATAATCTCTTTTCCCCTTTAAATAATTCTTGTCCTACTTTTAAGATTACTAAGGGAATAAAATAAAACACATGCAAAACTTAACATCAGCATTACTAAAACATATGTGACAGTATGCATAAACTCCACTGACCTTGTAAAAAGACCACAGAAAAAATCACCTAAAATACAGACCAAAATATATTTAAGTGAAGAGCATGGGTTTGGAGGGCAGGAGACTCAGGATTTACTTCTGGCTTTGTCATTGCCCAAACCTGTGCTTTCTGCATAATTGTTCTTATCGCCTGAATTTTATAGTTGAGTGATAGTTGAGTACAGTTGAGTGTTCCAGGGTTACTGGGAATATTATGGTCCCTGTCCTAATATTCCTAGGCCAAATGACAGAAGGTGGCTAAGGGACTCAGGAGATATGACCTCTGTGACAAACACGAGTGAAATACAAGCTGGTATGGTTCTTGTAGAGTTGTGGAACTGGCGTTAGATCTAAGGTCATCTTTAAAACACTAAACTGCGTGATTAGCCACTATTCTCCCTGGATCCATGATTTTATGGCAAGATTCCCTTGAGTAGATCTAAATTGCTTAATCTTGCATTTACCTAAGCATTATCTTCTTTATATTTAACCAGCAGTTTAAAACATCAACTTCAATATGCAATGGATTTCCTTCCATCCTAAAATCTAATGGATTCTCCTTGTGAGAGCTCAAAGGGGTAGAAAATGAGGTGCTACAAATCAATGAACTTTAAAGTTTCTTCAATGCTGAGGTCACTTTCTCAATTCTAATAGTCCCAAGCAGCCAGTCTCTAGTCCTTGATCTTGACCTTTGGGCTTGGGTCCACAATCTTCAGAACTGGGAGTCAGCCCAAGTATAATTTTTGCCTGGCTACAGCCCAAAAATTTGGTAAAACTCCTAGCAACAAAATATCTCTAAACAAAATTAACTGGCATTGTACAATACGTTCATTTATTTGAAATTAAATCAGAGCAATTACTTATAAAAAGTCATATAGAAGTATCTAAAGGATTTTCTATTTCCTAAAAGATGTTCTTTAGCAACATGATGCTGCGTTCAGGAACACAGTGGGTTAGGGTTTATGGAAACTTTTGTCTGACCTCTCATGTTCCATAACGACACTGTGTAAGGCCGTGGTCAGGGACAACATCAGGGGCATTCAGTCTCACGAGGCGCCCTGTTCCAAAGGGCCCTGTGCTCAGCTGTATGCTCTGTCATGGCCTTCTTGAAATTTTTAATACTTTTATCTCTGAGCTTGGGTTTTACAACTGAAGTTTGATGAGCAAGGAAGTGTGTGCGTAAGAGGAAGAGAGGTACACCCCTGTTGCCTCACTCCCTATTTGTGTACAGTGTTCACCATGAGCACAGAATTCGGCGGGGGAACCCAGAATGCATGGGAATCCACTTCTACTAAAAATGAGTGTGAGTTGAGCTTCTTATGTCCATGACTGAATAAGCAAGGGAGATGACAGCCCCAAGCACCACATTCCATTGGAACTAAAACTTGCTTTGAACTCAGGAAAAGGCAATTCCTTCTAAGAAACTCTCATAACCAAGGAGCCCTGTTATATCCATTCTTATTTGTGTTACTTGCCAGTAGTAACCAACGATCTATATTGAAAATGATGACATAGAAGGAATGGTAAGAACAATCCCGAGCTCCCTTTCCCTTCAGTCTTCTCTTACTCATCACTAACCAAATACAGACATTGTGTGTATGAAGAAGTGAAATTTAAAAACTGAGTTAATTTTGTGCAGCATTTTCACTCCCTTGGTAAGAACAAAATACATACGTGAGGGAAAATCACAAAATACAGATTGTGTAAATTTGTTGAATTCCCATACAGGTTAAATGCTCTTATATTTGTATTTTAAATCTGTACTGTGTAATACAAAAATTAATGGCAACATTCATGTTAATAATTCCAAAGAGTTTTTTTTTTACTTAGTACAATGTTAAAAGCAAATCAAAAGCTACATGGTACACCAGGGGGGAAAAAAAACAGAAAGAAAGGAAAACCAATTTAGTACCTTTAACAGCAATTTTTCCTGCTGTTGAACAGTAAGACTCACATTCCCATTTTGTAGTGGACCTTCTGAATTATGTAGCTAGTCAGTTGTGATCTGAGCAGTGAACAAGAGACAGAAGCAGAAAATAAAGATTAATAGTAAAATGCCATCGCCGAGTATCTCCCTCCTCAGATAAGAAAAAGAGTGGTGGAAGGGGATAAACTAAATTTGGATGGAGAGGATGAACGCCCAAAGAGCTACTGGGCTCTGTAGCCTGGGTTGGTTCAAGCGACTGTAAAGCCAAGGGCAGGGCCTTCATCCACCGCACAGTCCTGCCCTGGATCCCTGTGCACTGGCTGGCCCATGGCCATCTTTTCACCCCTTGTCTACTGAGGTTAACACAGCAAGTGCGTGTAGAGGAGGCAAAGTGGTGTCTGATAGCCAGATGCTGTATCTGCCATCTGCTTCTCGGCCCAGGAAAGCCAGGCGAATAGTAATATTAACGTTTTGCACTGAAGGAAATTGTCAGTATTTACCTTTAAAAAAAAAAAAAAACCTTAGTGGTTTTATAAAGTTGGGTTGGTAAGTTTTATCTTATATAGTAACTTTTTATTGTCACACTTAATTATTCATCATTTTGCACCTATTAAATCTCCCACTTAAGCATTACATAATTTCATGCCTGGGGCTTTTGCTCTGAAATGTTGCTACACCCTTATTTTTGAAGTTCTAGCTATCTACTTCCTTCACTTGTCTCTTTTTCCTGCCATGTTCTCATAGGGTACTACTTTCTGTCTTTTCCCCATGCAGTTGAGTGACTGCTTGAGAGCTATTTCTGGCCATCAGAACATGTTAAGCCTACAAAGGACAGGCTGGGGGGACAAGGGGTCAAAACTCTGTGAGCAGTTTCAACAAATGACAAAAAGGAATTAGTGGATACATATGTTGGTGTTCTTACTTTTGGCTGGGGCAGCTCTGAGATATGGGTGTCATCCAGAGGTCATCAATGGGCCTGGGAACTCATGGTTCACAGCGATTGGCTGATTATTAACGCCTTATGTCATCTTCATCCCCTTCCTTCTGGAATGGCCTCCCCAATAAACTGGCACTCAAATCCAATTCATGGTCTGCTTCTGAGGCAACCCAATATAAAGTAAGAGATTAAAAAAATTATTGTTCAATTACCAAAAAGAAAAAAGACAAGAGATTTTTAAACCAGATCCACCCGAACAAAGCATGAACTCTTAAGCACTGTGCTATCCTGCAGTGTTGCTTAAAATATGGCCCATGGAATAATCCCCTTGGGATTACCTAGTGATAACTCTTAGTAATGAAGATCCCAGGCAGATGGGTCTTAAGGACACTAGGGCTTGAGAACCAACTTTACTATTTGGGGACGTGGTTAAGATTTCTAAGGCTAAGGAGGAATCCCTTTCCACATGTAATAATTACATATAATTTCAAGTTGCTTAAACTGGCTCTAAGTGATTTTCTACCTTCTTATTTTGAGAATGTATGTCTGTGTGTGGATTATGCTATATGCTTATGCTTGTGAATACATTCCAGTATTTCATAGCGGGTCAAAAATATTCCACCATCTAAAATAAGAAAATGTTCCTCTGTGTACCAGCAATTTCCCATGAGGCCCTGAAAAGGCCAGTTAACCCTTTAGTGTCTGTGCTTCCTTGTGTGTTTAATGGTACTCATAGCCCTTATGATGTAAGGGCACTAAGCAGATGAATTATTTAATGTTAGATGATCTATAATCTGCCACACAATATTATTTTTGAAGATGCTCATACATTATTCATTGCTGAATGCACTTATCTTACATTATTAGAGTATGCAGTCTCTCCCAAATTTCAGATATTACACACACTTTTTAATAGATGGCAATAACATACATGCTGTGGGATACTTTTAGCTAAAGTGAGTTAATCTAGGTAACCCAGAGTGAAGTGTTTTTAGTCTCTATAAAAATGATGAACCTCACCTCATATTGGATGATGTATATAACTGTATTTATTTGTAGTTCAGCAGACCCTGGGGATTCAAGGATGTAATATCATGGTTTATGGTCTTTGCAAGCAACTTCAGAGGTTTATGTCACAGCGTAAGCTGCATTTCCGTGGTGGCATGAATTTGAATTGTGCACGCCGAGAGCCTGCTATATGGCAGCTGGTCACAATAGCACAGAGGGAAGCAGCTGGCTTCTCCTCCTCTGCGACTCACCTTAGCCCTGTTCTCTCAGATGCAGTAGCTGTTCTGAAGTGATAAAACCTTAATATACTTATGAAAAATGGCTCTTCTGGGAGAAATAAACCATTGCTAGTGCTGGTGATGAAAATGAAGACATCTAAGGAGTACTTACTCTTAACCAGAAAAGTTGGATTTTTAAGAAATTAGAGTAGAATATTGAACTTGGCAGATTTAAATCCGCAATATGATGGGATCCACCAAATGGGTATAGGAAAGCCAGAAAATCACTTTGGGAAAGTATTTTGGTAAAAGTCTTTACCAAATCAAGGGTCCTCACTAAATTTTATTCATTTATTTTCACAGTTTTACTCTTTAAAAAAATGACAAAGGGGGAAAGAGTGGGAAAACTGTGTTAGTGTAAACATTTAAACATATAAATAGCTAATCTGCGGGTCAGGAAAAGAGTTTTCGATTTTCACTTTTGCTTTGTAGTGTTTTACAAGTGAAGTTCTATGTTATAGTAGTATTCTTAGCTTCCCTTTTATCCACTTTGATAGTTGTAGTCAACTCTTATATTTTGTAGGAGGAAATCACACAATCTCAGAATGAAAATGTTACCTCCTCCTTCTTGACATTTGAATCATTAAACTCTATTTTTCATTTTTTGTATTATATCAGCATCTTAGAAATAATATTAAAGAAGATAGACTACCTGATGTATTTCTATTGTCCTCAAGTTTAACTGGAATATTTTAAGTGTTTCTCAAAGTGTATTTTATAGAACAGTTATCCTCCTTGAAAAAATAATTGTATGATAAATTAAGCTTAGAAATCTGCCATGCTCCCTTCCCAACTTAGAGAGTCAAAGAGCACATTTACCTACTTATTAAATATGCTGAGCAGCTCTATGGTCTAATCTTCCGTGGTTTAATCTTTGTCCTGGGATAAACAGTCTTCCAAAGATTAAAAAGAGAGAAAATGATTCCTAATGTCTTATAAAGCCAACATAACCTTGATATTACAGCAAAGGAAAAATCGTGTTGTATTTTTACCGGTTTTTATCTCACCCCAAAGCAAGTCAGCAGATGTACCATCATTTATTCTTGGCCCAGCAGCGTGAAGGAAAATCCTCCCATGATGTCTCCAGTGGTCGTGGACACCAAGCCCTCTAATTATTGAAGTCACAAATAAGAACTTCCCGAAGTAAACAATTGTGCTAGAGATTTTTGACCACTAGGTTTGTTGAGTACTGAGACAAAATGTACTGCCATTTCCTTTTGTAGACTCCTGGATTAGTTTAATCTAAAACCTATAAGGCAAAATATGTAGAGCTTTGGTCCATTTGCAGCTAGTTTTCCTGGGGAACCACAGCATTTTCAAGCTCCTGCTACATGACTGCAACGTGGTCCACAATCCTCTACCTCAGACTGTCTGGTTCACCAAAGCAGCTTCGTTGTCCATAAAGAACTGACTACATAGTATACTTTATTAAGTTAAACTTATACAATACATAAAGAAACATAAGTCCCTTTTCTGTTTTGTAACTTGGGACAGTGTCTATATAAAAGTTAGTTTAAAAATGTTTGAAAATTCTACACTGTCGTTGGCTTTGATTAATTGCATCTATGTTCTTCTGTGAGATTTGTTTAATGTTCTCTTTTGCTTGGTTCTTGGTCAAGTTTTGATGTCATACATCCATTGTCCTCCCTTCATTTTGGGACAGTCTCTATATTTTAATTATTTGTTCTCAAAAGATTGAAAGACTTCACCTGTAAGTCTGTACTATAGTCATTTTGAATAACCTTGTAATTTGTTCCTATTTCAGCCATGCTTATTGGTATATTTAGGTTTTCTATAGTCTCTTTAATCAATATTGGTATGTTAATTTTTCTAAAAAGTATCTTTTTTTTAAATTTAGAAAATTCAAGATATATGTATTATTCATGGCTATGATAAAGTATAGCCTATACCACTTTCTCTGTAACCTTCCCTCACATTGGGAAGGAAAAAGAGAAAGACAGTAATAATAGTAAAAACAGGCATGGGCTGCAAAAGGCCCACTGTGGAAGAACAGGATATAAAAAGCTGCGTTATTAGTCCTTATTACAGACCTATTTTCTTTTTCTTTTTTTAAAAATGGAGGTAACATTTTAAATGACATATATGGTTTTCAGATATACAACATTATAATTCCATGTCTGTACACATTATAGTATGCTCACCACAAAAGTCACCATATAACTGACACCATTCACTCATTTAGCCCCCCCCCCACTTTCCCTTTGGTAACCAGTCTGCTCTCTGTATCTGTGTTTGGTTGGTTTTGCTTTATTTGTTTGTTTTTTGTTTGAAATCATATGGTTTTTGTCCTTTTCCTTCTATTTCACTTATCATAATACCATATAATCCAGCAATTCCTCTCCCAAATTTATCCAACAAATATGAAAACACTAATTTGAAAGGTATATGCACCCCTATTTCATTGCAGCATTATTTACCAGAGCCAAGATACGGGAACAGCCTGAGTGTCCATTCATGGATCAATAGATTAAGAAGATATCTTATATATAAATGGAATACTACTCAGCCATGAAAAGAATTTTTCCATTTGCAACATAGGATGCTATGTTAAGTGAAATAATTCAATGTTCTTTTCTTAAAACAGGAGTTATTACATAAGAATGATAACAGTAGATAAACAAGGTAAAGTATGGGCTTTCAAAGGTTTAGTCAGGTTACTGTCAACTAAGTCTCTTCAGCTATAAAAAAATTTTTATATCAACTATACACAAATTTTGATATGAAGATTAGGTAAAATATTCTATAATTCTCTGAAATAAAATTCTACATAAATATGAACTAGTAGTAATGTTTTAGAAATTTTAGATGTTTCAATCCTGGCTTATGCTCCCATAGTAAATTTTCATTTTTAAATTCTGTCCTTTATTTTGTGTTGGGGAAGATGACCAAAACCTATACAAGTTATTGATGGCAGGTTCTGGCTGACCACAGGACTGCCTCCCTCCCTGAAGGCCTTGTAAGATCAGTTGACATATTCATTATTACTGGTTAAGAAGTTATAACCACCAAAATTATCTTCTAGACTAATTTTTAAAGAAAATTGCAACAATAATTATAACATTGTAGTTATTATTGTTTTCCTTAAAAGAACCAGTACTAGGGGGAAGGAAGATGGCGGCACAGTAGGAGGGAGCAGATTCCATTTCCCCCTGCACACGGAGAGGAACCTGGCTGATCTGCGGAGAAACGGAGCAGTCAACCAGCAGAAACACAGCATATTTGAAAGTAGGAGATCGAAGGTTGTAGTGGACATTGAAAAATCAGACAGTAAGGACAGTACTTCAGAACATTAAGAGCCCAGGGATCAATGCAGAGGCCAGGGCTGCTGAGGCCCCAGCCTGGCGCTTGCCAGGCCTGCTACAGGGCTCTAGGGAGGGAGCCAGGTCCACGCACGACAGCAGACGGCTCCACTACTGAAGACGCCTGGGTGCAAATGGAGACAACTGCACGCGCAACAGCAGACCACAGGAGACCTTTGGCTGAAGGCACCTGCGCGAGAAGGGGACAACTGCCTGACCGGAGACTTGTGGCCCATGCTGGGAACCTGGGGAGTGCGAGTGACCCATGGGAGAATCAGAGCCCATGCATGTGAACCCAAGGAGTACGCACAATCCATGGGAAATCCAGAGCTCACTCCCGTGAAATTGGGGTGAGTGCACAGTGTCGGAGACCCGAGCTCACACCCATGAACTTGGGAAAGTGCGCGCTCCTCAGGAGGCTCAGAACATATGCCAGAGTCCCTGTGTGAAGAGGCGATGGGCTAGCCCTGGGAGGATTAGCCCAAAGATAACTGAGTGCTGAACAGGGAGAAAAGTTATACCATCACCCCTCGGCCTTTGCAGCCAGCAAGACCAGAAAATCTGGCTTTGCAAGTGTGAAAACAGCAAGAGTTTTTGTTTGTTTGTTTGTTCACTTTTCTTTTTTAAAGTAATTTATTATTATTATTTTATTATTTTTATCATTTTACCCCTCAACTCCTTTTGCTTCTCTTTACTTCTTTCTTGTTTTATTCCTTCCTTCTTTCTTTCTTTCTTTCTTTCTTTACAATTTTATCTCTTTTTCCTTCCTCTTTCATTTTTTTCTTCCTCTTTGCTCTTTTTAAATACCCACAAGTGAGACAAAAACAACAACAACAACAACAAAAAAACCTGGAACAATGAAAAAAACAGAGTTTGTCCCTAAGAGGGGGCATTCCAAGAGCTGAGACAGTGGAAGCTGTGATCACCAGGATACCTGAAGGAGACTGCACCACTGAATCTCACAGTTATTCTACCACAGAAGTTCACACCATAAACCCAGGGAGCCAGAACAGATCAATTTAAGAAGCTGAGGCTAACAATAAGAGTCTCACAAACAATGGGAAGACAAAGAAACTATCCCCAAATGAAAGGAAAGCTGGAAGCCCCGGGAAGAATGCTAAATGAAACAGAGGCAACTCAACTATCAGATATTGAGTTCAAAGCAATGGTTGTCAGGAAGCTCCATGAGCTCTCAATGAGCTACCAGAAACTAAAGGGAAGCTATGATGAACTCACTGCAAACTATATCAACATGAAAAAGGAAATAGAAACTATCAACAAGGGCCAAGAGGAAATGAAGAATACAATTTCTGAACTGAAGAACACAGTGGAAAAAATGAAAAGTAGAATTGATGAAGCAGAAGATCAGATTAGCGAGTTGGAGGACAAAGTAGAAAAAACATCCAGAATGAGCAAGAAAAGGAAAAGAGGCTTAGAAAGATTGAAGAGGGATTAAGAGAAATGCAAGACAATATGAAACATAATAATATCCATATAATAGGGATACCAGAAGGAGAAGAAGAAGAGCAAGGGAGAGAAAACCTATTTCAAAAGGTAATGATGGAAAACTTCCCTAATTTGATGAGAGAAAAAGTCACACAAATCCAGGAAACATAGAGAGTGCCAATCAAAAGGAACCCAAAGAGGCCCACTTCAAGACACATCATAATTAAAGTGCTAAATTCCAAGACAAAGAGAGAATCTTAAAGGCAGCAAGGGAGAAAGGAAGTAACATACAAGGGAGAGCCAATTAGGTTAGCAGCTGACTTCTCAATGGAAACACTCCAAGCCAGAAGAGAATGGCAAGAAATATTCCAAGTAACGAGAACCAAAGGCCTGCAATCAAGACTACTTCACCCAGCAAGGCTTTCAATCAAGATAGAAGGCCAAATAAGGAGCTTCCCAGACAAAGAAGTTGAAAAGAATACACCTCTACCAAACCAGTTCTGCAAGAGATACTAAAGGGACTGCTTTAAGGAAAGGAAGGAAAAGAGAGAGAGAGAGAGAGAGAGAGAGAGAGAGAGAGAGGGAGGCACAAAAATGGCAATGAATAAGTACCTATCAATAATAACCTTAAATGTAAATGGATTAAATGCTCCAACCAAGAGGCATAGAATAGCTGAATGGATAAGAAAGCATGGACCACACATATCCTGCCTACAAGAGACCCACCTCAGGACAAAAAACCTACACAGTCTCAAAGTAAAGGGCTGGAAACAAATTTTCCAAGCAAATGGACAGGGAAAAAAAGCTGGGGTAGCAATACTCATATCAGACAAAATAGACTTCAAAAGATGAGCCATAAAGACAGACCCAGAAGGTCACTTCATAATACTCAAGGGAAGAATCCATCAAGAAGACATAAACATTGTAAATATATATGCTCCCAACATAGGAGCACCTAAATACATCAAGAAAATCTTAGAGGACTTTAAGAAAGATATTGACAGCAACACAATTATAGTAGGGGAATTTAACACCCCTCTGTCAAAAATGGACAGATCTTATCAACAAAGATATTGTGGCATTGAACAATATCCTACATGAAATAGACTTAACTGATATATATATAGAGCCCATCATCCCAAGAAGCTAAATGCACATTCTTTTCTAATGCACATGCAACATTTTCAAAGGTAGACCACATGATAGGACACAAAACAAGCCTCAACAAATTCAAGAAAATTGAAATCATACCAAGCATTTTCTCCGACCACAAGGGACTGAAACTAGGAATCAACCCCAAGAGGAAAAACCCAAAACACTCAAAAAATCATGGAGATCGAATAGCTCATTATTAAACAATGAATGGGTCAAGAATAAAATTAGGTAATAAATCAAAAAGTTTCTGGAAACAAATGAAAATGAACTCACAATGACCTAAACTTATGGGGCACAGCAAAGGCAGTCCTTGGAGGGAAGTTCATAGTGATACAGGCCTCCCTAAAAAAGATAGAAACATCTCAAACAAACAACTTAACCCTATGCCTATAAGAATTCAAGGAACAACAACAAAGACAGCCTAGAGCAAGTAGAAGGAAGGAAATAACCCAGATCAGAGCAGAATTAAATGACATGGAGACTAAAAGCACAATTCTAAGGATCAATGAATCCAGGAGCTGGTTCCTTGAAAAGATAAACAAAATCGACAAGTCTTTAAGCAGACTCATCAAGAAAAAAAGAGAGAGGACCCAAATAAACACAATCAGAAATGAAAGAGGAGAGATTACAACTGACATCACAGAAATACAAAGGATTGTAAGAAATTACTATGAAGAACTGTATGCCAAGAAATTTGAAAACCTAGGTGAAAGGGACAGGTTTCTAGAAAAAATATAATCTCCCAAAACTCAATGAAGAAGAAGCAGAAAGCTTGAACAGACCAATAACAGCAGATGAAATTGGAGCAGTAATCAAATAACTCCTGACACACACAAACCCTGGACTGAATGGTTTCACAGGAGAATTTTACAAATCATTTAAGGAAGAGCTAACCCCTATCATTCACAGACTATTCCAAAAAATCCAAAATAATGGAAGACTCACAAAGTTTTTTTATGAAGCCAGCATCATCCTAATCCCAAAACCAAATAAAGACACAACAAAGAAAGAAAACTTCAGGCCAATATCACTGATGAACATAGATGCTAAAATCCTCAACAAAATATTGGCAAACCACATCCAACAATGCATTAGAAAGATCATACACCATAATCAAGTGGGATTCATCCCAGGGATGCAAGGATGGTTCAACATTTACAAATCAGTAAATGTAATACATCACACAAAGAAAAGCAAAGACAATAATCACATGATCATATCAATAGATGTAGAAAAAGCATTTGATAAGGTACAGCACCCATTTATGATAAAAACACTCAGCAAAGTGGGAATAGAGGGAGCATTCCTCAACATAATCAAGGCTATATATGAGAGACCTACAGAGAATATCATACTCAACGGGCAAAAACTAAAATCTTTTCCACTAAGATCAGGAACAAGACAAGGTTGTCCACTTTCACCACTTCTATTCAATATAGTATTGGAAGTCTTAGCCACAGCGATTAGACAAGAAAAGGAAATTAAAGGCATCCAACTCGGAAAGGAGGAAACAAAACTATCATTGTTTGCAGATGACATGATAGTGTACATAGAAAATCCTAGGCTCTCTTCCAGCCAATATGGAGGCATAGGTGGACACACTGTGCCTCCTCTCACAACCAAAATTAAGGACAACAAATATTTAGAAACAAGAAAACAACCAGAACTCATAGAAAATTGAACTATTCGGAAGTCCAACAACCATTCATCCAAACCAGTAAGAGGGGTGGAGTTGTGGCAGGAAAAAGTGGAGGTGTGGACTGGGCACGCAGGCAGCAGCGGCTGACAGACCCCAGGTACGCAGACGGAGGCTAGCAGACCCTGGGCACAGGGTGGCAACTGTGCAGAACCAGTGAGGCCACACAAGGTGGCTGGCTGACCAGGTGGTCCCACATTTGTGCACAGATAATCCAGGTGAAGGGGAAGCAGTGGAAGGGACTGGAATCTGAGAATGAGCAGAGCAGTCACCATTGTTTCCTCTCAGACCCTGTCCCCACATACAGCGTTGCTACCCTGCGACTAGGCTGCCCCACCCTAGGGAATATCTAAGGCTCCACCCCTCACTACATAACAGCTGCAACCAGACCAAAAAAAAAAAGAAACAAAAATGGCTCAAACCGGAGAACAAATCAAAGCCCCAGAGCCAACTTATCTAAGTGACCAAGAGATAGCCAACCTAAAAGATGCACAATTCAAAGCCCTGGTGATCAGGATGCTCACAGAATTGGTTGATTTTGCTCACAAATTAGATGAACAAATGAAGGCTACAATAAGTGAAATGAAGGAAAACGCACAGGGAACCAATAGAGATGGGAGGAAAACTGGGACTCAGATCAATGGAGTGGACCAGAAGGAAGAAACAGACAACCAAACAGAAAACAAGGAAGAAACAATAATTCAAAAAAATGAGGAGAGGTTTAGGAACCTCAAGGACATCTTTAAATGTCCCAACATCCTAATTATAGGGGTACCAGAAGGGGAAGAAGAAGAGCAACAAGTGGAAAACTTATTTGAACAAATAACAAAGGAGAACTTCCCCAATCTGGCAAGGGAAATAGACTTCCAGGAAGTCCAGGAAGCTCATAGAGTCCCAAAGAAGGTGGACCCAAGGAGGAACACACCAAGGCACATCGTAATTACTTTAGCCAAGATTAAAATGGAGAGAATTCTAGAAGCAGCAAGGGATAAAGGCAGAGTCACCTACAAAGGAGTTCCCATCAGACTGTCAGCTGATTTCTCAACAGAGACCTTATAGGCAAGAAGGGACTGGAAAGAAGTATTCCAAGTCATGAAAGTCAAGGACCTACATCCAAGATTGCTCTACCCAGCAAAGCTGTCATTTAGAATGGAAGGGAAGATAAAGTGCTTTTCAGATAAGGTCAAGTTAAAGGAGTTCATCATCACCAAGCCCTTATTATATGAAATGTTAAAGGGACTTATCTAAGAAAAAGAAGATAAAAAACATGTACAATAAAAAGACAGCAAACTCACAGGTATTAACAACCACACCTAAAACAAAAGCCAACTAAGGAAACCACCACAACAGGAGCAGAAACACAGAAATGGAGATCACATGGAGGGTTAGCAATAGGGGAGTGGAAGGAGGAGAGAGGGGGACAAGGTGGAGAGAACAAGTAGCACAGATGGTGGGTAGAAAATAGACAGGAGGAGGGCAAGAATAGTGTGGGAAATGTAGAAGCTAAAGAACTTATGACACATGGACATGAAATAAAGGGAGGGAATGTGGATGGGAGGGGTTGTGCAGGGTGGAGGGGAATGAAGGTGGGGGGAAATGGGACAACTGTAATAGGATAACCAATAAAATATATTTAAAAAAATGAAAATCCTATAGACTCAGCCAAAAAGCTGCTTGACCTAATAAATGAATTTGGCCAAACAGCCGTATACAAAATCAATATCCAGAAATCAAAGGCATTTTTGTATACCAACAATGAAACAGCAGAAGCAGAAATCAAGATAAAAATCCCATTCAATATAGCAAAAAGAAAAATAAAATACCTAGGAATAAACCTAACCAAGGAGGTAAAAGACCCATATGCAGAAAACTACACAACTCTGAAGAAAGAAATCAAGGAAGACACAAGCAAATGGAAACATATACCTTGTTTGTGGATTGGAAGAATTAACATAATCTAAATGTCCATACTACCCAAAGCAATTTACAGATTCAATGCAATACCTATTAAAGTACTAATGGCATATTTCACAGACATAGAACAAACACTTCAAAAATTTATATGGAACCATAAACAACCTTGAATAGCTGCAGCAATTTTGAGAAAGAAGAGCAAAGCAGGAGGGATCACAATACCTGATACCAAACTGTATTACAAAGCCACTGTAATCAAAACAGCCTGGTACTGGCATAAATACAGGCACATGGACCAGTGGAATAGAACAGAAAGCCCAGAAATAAACCCAAGTCTCTATGGTCAATTAATATTCAACAAAGGAGGCAGCAACATAAAATGGAGTAAAAATAGCCTCTTCAACAAGTGGTGTTGGGAGAACTGGACAGCTACGTGCAAAAAAATGAAACTTGAGCACCAACTTACACCATACACAAAAATAAATTCAAGGTTGATAAAAGATTTAAATATGAGCCGTGACACCATTAAAGTCCTAGAGAGGAACATAGGTAGGAAAATCTCAGATATTTCACATGGCAACATTTTTACTGATATGTCCCCTAAAGCAAGGGGCATAAAGGAAAGAATAAACAAATGGGATCTCAT